>CP139509.1:394327341-394587341 GCA_021014915.2 Artemisia tridentata subsp. tridentata | reverse complement strand
TGTTTGAATGCATTGAAGAAAACTATGGCTAGGGATTGCGATATGCTCAACGGGTTGATGGAGATGTTTCTTGACACAAAGGAAGGTATTCATGAGCAAGAAGGATATGTGAAAAAAATGAATGAACCTTAGGTTATGTTTGGTTTGGTTGAAAATTTGATGGAAAAAATATTTACATGTAATGGAATAAAATAGTAAAAGTTGTAATGCTGGGTTGGAAAAATTTATGCCACCATTTAACCTTAACTGTTGGTGTAAAAATGGGATGGTTGGGTCGTGAGAAAAATGTTGCAGCAGCCATTACCAAACACCCCTTAACGCTGAACATTTGCAGAGAAATGTTGCAGCAGCCATTGCCAAACACCCAATAAAGTTTGGTTTGGTTGAAAATTTGATGAAAAAACTATTTAGATGTATTGGAATAAAATTGTCAAAGTTGTAATGCTCCGTTGGAACAATTTCTCCAAACATGAAACCTTAACTCTTGATGTAAAAATGGATGGGTTGGGTCATGACTCAAATATAGCTCGGGTTTATATGGACCACTCTTAATACAGGTTAGGAATTTAAAAAATGACACGAACCTCATACAATATGCACTTAGCTACTTGACCTATCAGGAAAATATTGAATCACCCATTGCTAAACACCCCTTAAAGCTAAAAATTTGCAAGAAAATGTTGGAACAGCCACACCTAAGTGCTACCACCAATTTATCCATTTTCATTATCCATAAAACTCAATTAGATGCTTCATATTAGGATTTATATTTCCTCAAAACGACGTTGTGAATGTTTCAACACATGCTGATTACTAAACCACATTTCCTCAAAATGGCAATGTGAATGTTTCAAGACATGACGATTACTTATCCACACATACAAACACGCACAAACTCAACACACTAACACTTATATATATACTGGAAAATAGATCATTTAGGAAGGAGTGTATAACCTGTGTAGGCAGACACATCACGGGTCAACGAAACTAACTGACTAAACCTTTGAGATGCAGTAAATGGTTTAAGTACTTACAAAACCAAAATCTTCTTCCATGCAGAAATAACCAACAGACGTCTCGTGATTAAGTGAAGTAATCGATTTTTAGCCGCATCTGCACACATGAGACAGAACAAAGTATCAATATCCAAAATACACAAATAGATGGAATACAAACACACGGTTCAAGGTTTGTGCTCAATCAGATCCAAGTATCAACCATTGCATTCAAACTGTGATCTAAATAAACTTGACTACGCCTATACGCTAAGCAAATAATCACTTCTAAATTGCAATAGCAATTTAACAACCATAATCCAATAATCCCTCTAAATTACGAACCATTATAAACTAAGCAACTTTAAGGGAATTAAAACATTTGATCAAACACCCATAAATCTAATCTGTTTCAAATCTAAATATTACATTAAAAACACAATGAACACCTAAATCAAGAAACAATACCTGAAATATTTAGGTCAATGATCAAACCATCAAATCCTTTAAAATAACCCTCACCAACATTTGATTGTTTAATATTTTATTTGTTTCATTTTGCCTGAAATTGAAAACCATAAAACCCCTATATGGATCTATTTGATCAATGTACATTTATCTAGGTGTTTTAAGCGTGTGTGAGAGAAATATGTGTGAGTGGTAAAAGGTCAAACATACACTAAATAATACATATATTACCCTTTTATCATAAAGTAAAAAAAATAAATGTAAATTATAAACATAATAAAAACTTGATTAAAACTAAAAAGTCTGATCATTGATTAGTTACTTCCATTAGATAGCATCATAGTATTTACAACAAAGTTCATAAACTAAAGACATGATAACATCAAAACACAAAAGAAAACCATAAACACATGTTAAACATCTTTGGAGTCTTCATCATTCTCCATCTGCTCCACATGAGCTTCCTTCTCATCGATTCCTTTACGAGCCAACACCAGGAGTTGAGACATTAAATCAAGTTTTTGACGGTCCCTCATCTGAGTTTCAAACAGGCAATCATGTCCAGTTGTAGCAACCTTATGAAAAGGGCCAAATGAATCAGCCTAATTCATGGTTTGCTCACATTTTTTTATCTTGGCCTTCAGCTGGTTGCATTCATCCCTCATCCGGATGAGAAATCCCTCCTCTTCTGTTATGTCTTGAGAGAACAAAAACTTTAATGCATTGGCTAGATTGTCTGAGCCACATGCTTCTTTTAACTCATTAATGTTTGGTGTAGCTGCCATTGATCAAAGATTTGATGTTTGGAAATAAGAAATAGGGTTATCAAAAGTTATGCCCTAAACTGCAATAATGCAATGGTATAAATAACCAAATTTATGTGGTTGTGATGATAAGTGATTAAGAGAGATATTTTTATTAGTTAAGAATGTTTTGTGGATTATGGCAAATGAATTGTTGTATAAATAACAAAAAAAGACACTCAAGAGGCATGATTGTAAGACTTAACTCCGGTGTTAATTCAGCCTTTTCACCTTCTCCCATGCAGAAATATCAAATCAGTATTTAACAAAATGTTATACAGTGCAACATAAACCCCTCATTTATCCATTTTCTATAAAAAAAACCCCTCAATGCATACAATTACCCTAAGTTATAGTACATAGTTTGGAATTATTGGATCGGGTGAGTATTGATATAAACCACTCATTTATTAATTTGCTTCAAAAAAACCACTTCAATGCATACATTAAACCATAACTAAAACAAGTAATATGAAAAGATAACTTGGAAGTTGAAATCCCAAAATGAATATACAACAACCAAAATCATATCCAAATGTATTTAAAATCAAAGTTTATACTTTATCATGTGAAGAGACTGACTTATTTATGTTAAAAGATTACATGTGAAGAGACTATTTTAAATGTAACATATTGGAAAAAGTCTCTTCACATATACTCTTTTAATGTGAAGAAACTATTTTAAATACAAATGTTATGATAACATCACAACTTAGAAACATAATGAGGAAAATTACTACCAAACATTACACTATGAACATTTAGATGCAATTTGTGCAACGTAAAAAATAATATATGAAGTGTGCAACTCCCAATATGCTCCTTGGTCAACGGAGTTAGAAACACTTTCATTCACTCAATAGAAAAATAACAAAAGAATTAAAAAAAAAAAAGGTATATGAATAGTAAGGTCCTTAATAACTTTTATTTACCATTGAGTTGAAAATCTCGGTCATTTAGACAATGTTTTGAATATTTTCTAAATAACACCCAATTAATTCTATAATAAAAATAAAAATACAAACTAATTTTACAACAAAAATAAAACTACAAAATATTATACTTTATGTTTATTGGGGATAAGTCTTTGGAGAAGGGTCAATCGTAACCCAAAAAAAATAAAAATACACGGGGTCAAGATTTTCCCGTCAATTCAAAGATTTTGAAAACATGATAATAGCTCTTTATGTTATTTTGAAGATAATTTGATAATAGACCGATGCCCATTTTTATGTTAACTTTCACATGTTCGAAATACAATTTGAGATACAATTTCAAAATTGAGATACAATTTTGGCCAAAAAAATTAATGTATAATTTAATTTCAAGTTGAGATACAATTTCAAGTATATGTAATCATAGAAATTAATGGATAAATTATTTAACAAAACACATTTATCTACAATTTCTCAAAACTTTCCAATCTCAACCCATTAAACCATCGGCATATGTTTTGGAATAGGTTGCCTTTGACGACCAATGTTCAACTCTAACACAATTGACTAAATGAAATATTGCAAACTAAGTAGGTTGCCTTAAACAACCATTGTTCAACTGTAACACAATTCACTAAATGAAATATTTCAAACTCAGTTTACGTGGGGATTCATATGGTATAACACAAATTATGCATTAAGACAACAACAAACAAAGTGCCAATTGCAAATGTCCATAGCCAAAGGAAACCTGAGTAACACATTTACGCATTCAAGGCTACACCAAACAAGACCAGGCCATGTTGCTTTTAAAGTAATATAATAATTAAACAAAAGGCAGCATTTCATTATGATAAACGCCTAAACAAAAGGGCACACTTACATATGACTCTCGACTAAGAAAATATTGTATAGTCAAAACTGATCAAACAACTTAATTAAAATCATTCATCTTCATGGCATTAGCTTCTTCCTCGCGGGCACCAGCTTTGGCTTGAGCACACAAATCTACCAACAATTCAAGCAATACCTGATGCCTCTCTTGAGTTTTCCTCAAAGCATCAAGCGAGTCCAAAGCGACCCCACGAGGTCCTAATGCTTCCATGTCAACCATCATCACTCGGTTCTTCGCCATTACCCTCCTGAGATGCTCACAACAAGCGTGAATCAATTTTGAACAAGTTGACTCTTCACTTGCCTGCTGCACAAACCACACACGCATACAGTCATGCAATTTGGACAAGCCAGCAAGATTCATTAGCTCATCTAAAATCTGGAATTGTGCCATTGAAAACAACACATAGTAGAAATGGATTAATGCTTGGATGTGACAAAAGTTCCAAATAAATAGGCAAATCTGCAGTTATTTCAACAGGAAAGCTGGAAAGGCATTATAAACAATAACCACTCCCATTAATTAATCATAAACACCAATTAAACAAAACTACCAAAACTGCCCCTGTAAATACAATTTCAACCATAACACACACCCTAAGTTTTTATGCACTTACTGTTTTTTTTATACTTTTTTCCCGCCATGCAGAAGTATCAATTCAGTATTCAACAAAAACTTAAGGAAGAGGACATGAAACACTAACAGTTATCCAATTCCAAGTTCATGAATTGCAAACTGTGCACGTATGAATTCGAGAAACTTTTTTGATATTATGCTTTAACAAATATGTGATGAATTGGAAAACATAACATTGGCACATATATATTATGACTGACATAACTGGATAAAGTGTTTAAATATTAAAATAGTCATACGAAAAACAAGAACAGTGTTAAATATCTTTTTCATTTCCCTCTCTTATTCTTGGCTAATGATTGTAACCCATCTAGCCTAAATGATAACGCTACTACCTACATAAAAACCTAATTATTTTGGTTTATTTTAGTAGCGTTGCTTTCTTCCTCATGGACCCCAGCTTGCGCTTGAATCAGCAAATTGGTCAACACTCCCAGCATGGCCCGATGCCTTTCATGAGTTCGCATCATAGCATCTGAGCAACCTAGAGTAACAACACTAGGAGCTAATGTTTCCATGTCCATCATCATGACCCGATTCTTTGTCATGACTCTCCTAAGTTGCTCACAGCAAGCGAACAGTAAGCTTGCGAATGCAGAGTCCTCGGTGGCCTACTGAACAAACCACAATCACATCCCGTCGTGCAAGTTAGGCGACCCAGCAAGTTACATTAGGTGATTTAGGTTTTGGAATTGTGCCATCTTAACAAAGTGAGATGATAGTTAAGGTGTGTTTATGAGTAGTTGTGCCAAAATTGAAAAATAGATATTTACTTGGGTAACTTGAAAGCTATTATTACCAAATACCCCTTTAATGACAGTCCTAAACTATTCTCTTAAAACACAAACTAAACTGTCAATTGATAAACGAGGAAGACTAAACAGTGTGGAAAAATAATTTCCAGCATCTTTTAAAATTCCTGGCAAAATAATAATTTAGGTAAAAATCTTTTAATATTTTCTAGCTTCCTCAGTTATTTATAATAAAAAAGTTTCTCAGCTTTTGACTTCAAAATTATAAAATGGGTGTGGTAAGCCTAATCATACATACGTAGACTAATCATACACTATATTCTCTCAGAAATTTACTCCAAAGATGGCTGAAGGTTTGTACTAAATATAATCATTCACATTTCTCCATATATAAAAATTTGTTTAGGGCTCTTTGAATATCCTTAACAGATATATTGATACAAATAATGTTTTGAATAAATCTAACCATATTGTACATGCTCTAACAAAGTTGGTTTGAATATGAATCAAGATTTGTATTCAATTCAAAAATTTATTCATGGTCCCATGCCAAATTTATATATTCCCAAACCTGAATTCCTATGAGCATTTGCAGATTCAAATATCAATGTCAGAAACATTTATTCGATCCATAACATGCTGGACAACTCACTAACCGTACATTTGGAAACTACTGTAAGACCAGATGGTAGAATCAGTGCTTTTTGTGGAATCAAGCTAACAGACCTTGCCACGCAGCAACAAGGTGAAATAAAATGTTCATGCATTCCTTTATGGTTAAAAATTTATAAACAAAGTTTGAAGATGACATCTGTATATTTATACTTATAAATTGAACAAAATATTTAGGCGAAACAACCAATATAAACAATTCAGGGATTGGACCATCACATACATCAACCTACAGCACTAGATCTAACCAGGAAATAAATCATAAACGGACAAGAGCTGGTCATTCGTCACCATTTTTTATTACAAAATCTAAACCAGTGAGATATATAACCTAGAATTAAAGTATGACTTATTACCATTATACTAGGTTCAAGTAGCAGGCATCCTAGAAAAAACACAAAAAGAGCAGCTCTCATCTCAACAGGTAAGCTAATACTTTTTTACAATGCGTTAATTCAGTTAACATGTGTTTGAAGATGACATCTGGATATTTATACTTATAAATTGAACAAAATATTTAGGTGAGACAATCGATATAAACGATTCAGGAATTGGACCATCACATACATCAACCTACAACACTAAATCTAACCAAGAAATAAGTCATAAACGGACAAGCTGGTTCACGTGTTTTTCTCAGCTATCCTTTAAATAATTATATTCGCCATTTTTTATTACAAACTCTAAACCAGTGAGATATATAGCCTAGAACTAAACTATGGCTTATTACCATTATTCCAGGTTCAAGTAGCAGGCATCCTAGGAAAAACACAAAAAGAGCAGCTCTCATCTCTCAACAGGTAAACTAATACTATTTTACAATGCGTTAATTCAGTTAACCTGTGTTATTACCATAATTGTCTAACGATCAAGCCTAAATATATACTGTAAATTGTTTAATCCACAAGGTGTAGAAGTTGCTTACCATTACCTTGGCCCTCCATCAACAAAATGCCATAATTGTGAAGCATACATGTGGCGTGAAGAAAGAAGCAAGAAAGCAACCAGAGTTGCAACTCAATTGTTTTCCTTTTCCATGTGCTGTTAAGATGGTAAAGTACGCCTGCCCAAGTTCAAAGATGCTCCTCCACCGCTGGACCGGTTGCTGAACATTAATGATCCTACAACATCAAAATTTCGAGACCAAATTAGGGTATATAATAGCATGTTTTGCTTCACCTCTTTTGTAGGAAATATAGATCAGTCAATAAATCAAACCCGGGGGCCATATACATTAAGAATTAATGGGCAAAATTATCTCCGGATGGGATCTCTAATTCCGGAAAACAGGGTTCAGCCTAAGTATTCTCAACTTTATTTTTTGACACACACAATGAGACAACCAACCGCATGTCGGCTTTCATTGGAGATCACACAGCAGAAGGGCCAGAAGAATCAATAGTCAGAAGCCTGATTAATATGACGAATGAATTCAACTCTATCGCCAGAGCATTTCAGATGGCCAGAGATTGGTGCATCCAAAATAATTCATAGGATTTCCAGTTGCGACTTCTCGGACACAGAACAACTTAAATACAATATAACGCCTCAACTGTATTTGAAGTGGCGGTTCTAATAACAAATGATTTTGGTGATGCTAATGAAGCAAGAGATATTATTGTAAACAACAAGAGTTGTGGACTTCAAAGAATATCATAAACGCATCCATCATACATGGCGCTACAATATCCTTTGTTATTTCCGTACCGAGAGGACGGTTTTCATGATAAAATACCTTACTATTCCAATTCAGGAAAATGGAAAACAGAAAACAAACCTTGATTTTTTGACTATGCGAGAGTATTATTGTTATGTGATTCAATATAGAGATACTGAAGGAACTACTCTTCTCAAAGGTGGATGTTTATTTCAGCAATTCCTGGTGGATGCATACACAGCCATTGAGGAACACAGGCTAAGATGGACAAGAAACAATCAAAGTGAGTTACGTGTAGAACTCTACCATAATCTATCTGATGGTGTGATGTGAGGAAATACAAGACCTGAAGTGATCGTCCAAAGAATTGTTTTACCCTCCAGTTTCACGGGAAGCCCAAGGTATATGATGCAAAATTATCAAGATGCAATGGCTCTATGCCGCACATATGGCAACCCGGATCTTTTCATAACTTTCACCTCAAATCCAAAATTGCTTGAAATTCAAGAGATGTTGTCACATATTCCTAGCCAGAAATCCCATGAACGACCAGAAGTTGGAACTAGGGTTTTTAAAATGAAGTTGACTAACTTGCTGGATGATCTTACGCAAAACTAGTGTTTTGGCAAGACCCAAGCAGGTACTATAAGGGTCTTTATATAAACAACTATCTATTTTTCACACCCCTTAATAGATTTGCTTGTTGTTGTTTATGTTGGTGGTGGTGAAGAGTGTGCGGATGATTCAGGATGTTGTTTTTGGTCTTTAGGTGGGGAAGCTTGCTTTGATACCGGAGGTGTGTCATGGGTAATTGGAGGAGAGTGTGGAGGAGTGGTTGGATGTGTTTGAATGTATTCATCGGCTTCCTTCTCCTCAGCCCTTATCCTTGCCAACCTTTCTTCCTCCTTATTTGTTTTCTTTTCCAATTCCAACTCTGCAGCAGCTTTTCTGATCACGTCCTCATCAATAAGAACCTTCTCTTTATCATCATCCTCATCCATGTCAAAATCTCTAGCCTGTTCATCTTCATCCTTTTCCTCATCATTACCGGGTTGATTAACCGGATCTGAACGAGGTGGAATAGCTCCTGTTGAACAACCAATGTATGCTAAGCGTACCTAAGAGATCTTTGATGTATCTCATGGCTCTAGACTCGATCAAGTGCTTATATTTGGTCATCGGAGGCATGGAGCAGAGTGCCTCCTTTTCAATATCAACACATCTCGGAGTGAGAGGTCGATAGATAATGAAGGGTTCTCTGTGAGAAATAAAACAAGTGTCTTTTGAGAGACACCTGAGTGGCTAGAAGGTTTAGTGCAGTGCGTCACTGGGTCCATTACGGCTTAATCTTCAATACCGGCGTTACCATATTAACAACCAGTAGCATATGTATTAAACCCGGTGTCTGCCCTAAGGTCGATCAAATGGAGGGCTATTTCTTTTCACCCTTTTCTTTACTTTTCTTTTTCATTCTTCAACCCCTTCTTTCTCCTTTCATTTCTTTTCTCCTTTTTTCATCATACCTAGGACTTTCTAGTTCTAAACTATTGGTGTTGTCCTTGGGTAGATCCCTCCGGCTCTGGCGGATCATTGGACAGTTTTTCCTAACCTTAGTCACCTTATAACTCCATGACTATGCTATTGTTGCCATAAACCAAACTTTTTGATAATCTCTCAAAGTGCTTATGATTGGAAGAAACATATTTTGTTAACACTTTGAGAGTTTTATGATTTTCAGAAATACTCCCCCTTAACATGTGCTCATAAGTAGTTAATGTAAATTTGCACATGTCGGGTAGAGATAACACTTTTTGAATTGATTGATTTTCAATGAACATGATCGTTGCGAGACACGTTTACATAACTAGTAGAACTAGCTTGAAACTATTACCCGTCCAGATCATATTCAAGGAAAATCTCTCGAAATCGGTACATTCTACTCAGACACATCCTTTGCGAGACACGTTTACATCACCGGATAAACCGGCTTGAAATTATTACCCGTCCTGGATATGTCTTTTCGAATACTGACTTTTGGTATCGTCAATTCGAGGGTTTAGCTCTGAGTCGAGCTCATATGAGATTTCAACTTTTAATACCATATTTTAATCATATATTTATTCTCCCCCTCAAAAATAGCATATTCATGTTGTTTTTGATAAACTTTTGATTAAAATATGCTTTTTGAGGTTTATGGGAAGAATTTCAAGAATTTTTGTATTTGAGAACAAAGATTTTGTTTTTCAAATACTCCCCCTTGACAAGGGAATACTTGTTATTTGACCAGAATTTTGAAAACTTTGAAAAAATTCTGGTTAATTCTACTCAGTAGTAAGAAGCTTTCGCTCCTTATGTGAGGATTGTGGCACTGAAGCGTACCACAAGGTCCTTTCATTACAAGAACGGGTTGTGCACTATGATGTGTGCACAAGCCATAGTCAAAGATAACAAACATGATGAATGATGATGAATTATGACAATGATACCAATGATTACTGCTCAGGACGGCGGAAAGTAAGAATGTTAGGAATTCTGGCTCGTCCTCCCACATAGCTTTCCAATCATCTCATCGTCACCTGAAACCTGATCCTTCGGTCAATCTTCTCCATGAACTTGATAGCTTGCTTCACATCATTTTTACTCCAGGTCATATGCTTTAGCCACCCCTGCTTTAACCCCTTTCGATGGTTCTTCAGAATTTGTTAAAGTTCAGACTTGACAAGTATCAAAGTTTCGTCACTGAATTTGTGAATGTCTTGATAAGCCATGAACTTTGATGAATTTCTTCTGACGTACACTACCCCAAATAGTCTATCACCAAAAGTATAAGGACTCTTTCCTTCTATCCCCGGAGGTTTGAGATTAGGTTTGACCAGATTCAATTTCTTCTAGTAGCTTTCTACCCCAAGATGCAAATCTTCAACTCTTGATCTGATTACAATGTTGCGGATGTAGAGCAGAATAGAGTTGATGATGTCATACTGGAGACGACCAGGTAGATGCTCTAGTTTGCCCTGAATCTTGAGGAGATACATTTCTTCAATGTATTTGATGTTCAAATATTGATAATCAGCTTAATTGAATGTGTATTCCTGGTCATCTTGTCTTCTCACGGTGATCGTTTTCAGAAAATTATACCCATATTTTGATTCTGTTTCAGTACTTGTGATTGAGAGAATCTTACTCTTGTGAAAAACATTAGTCTTTGACGTTTTTGTAAGCATTTATTTATAGAACCATTTCCTCATATCCGGCAAGTGATAGATTCCAAGAGCAGCTTCATCGTTGTATTCTTCAACTTTTTTGACAAATAAATCGCTGATCTGTTGTTCAAAACCTTCTAACACATAAGATGCTGCCAGGTACTTAGTGAGAGAAGTAGCGTATCATTTTTCTGGGTTTGTGTTACCATAGATTAGATAGTCCAAATCATTGTTGAAGAAATACGCCTTGGGTATCTTCGGATTATAAGAGGGACCAACGAGGGGTAAGGGTTGTGAGTAATCAGGAAGTTGATAGTTATCGAATGGGTGAGAGGCACATGCATGATCCCAGTCAATATTTTTGATAGAGCCCTTGCCACTTGTTCCAAGTTATATTCAAATTCCAGTTCTGAGGTTGTTACAGTTTTGAACTCAGTGAAGCCTTCTTTGCAGACTTTGATGATGTCAGACAATCGCAGCTTTTGAACTTTCATCACTTTCTTCAATCTTTTGGTGAAGTCCACAATAAAGCCTTCAGCAGGTGTTTCATCCTCAGCTAGAACATCTGGATATGCATCCACCATTGTTTCAAACCATTCGAACCTTGGAGCATTAGGATTGACCCATTCTGGTGCTGGTTTGAGTGAAGCATCTACTGGTGGTGCTGGCACATTTGCAGCTCTAGGTGGTGCAGCAGTAGTTTCTTCTTGATAAATGCTTACATCGTCATGAGGTTCAGCCTCATCTAATGCCCCAGTTTCTAAAGGTACGAACTTGTCGTGGCTTGCTTGTTGAATACCAAAAGAAGGTGCTGTAGTAGAAGGGCCAGTCGATTTAGAAGGTTTCTTTCTTCTCTTGGCTTGGTCGTTTTTGTCGGGATCATTACGACGACGCTTGCTGGGCTTATCCTTCTTGCATGCCTCCCCTTTCTTAATGCCTGACGAAGTTTTTCCTCTTCGGGATCATCGATGACATCTTCAAGCAACTTTCCTTTGAGTTCAGCAGTAGACGGCTTGGATGGTAAGGTCTGAATCGTCATTGGTATGGTTTGCATAAGATTAGCCACAGTCTTTTCCAGATTTCGTCTGACATATTCCTTAAGAAGATCTGGGAGTGCCTCTTGAAGATTTTTGCCGACTTCTTGGGGTACTTGGGAGCTGACTTCTTGAGGTACATGTGTCCTGAGATATTGCTCTGCTGCTTTCTCTAGATCAAATGATTTAACATTATTGATGTCAGATTGTTGTGCTGCCACCTGTTTTTGCACTTCAGTGAGCTGTTCATTCAAGGCTTTGTGCTCACTTTTTTCTGATTGTTGAAGTGCGGTAACCTTCTTTTATAGTGCAATGAGTTTCTCTTTTAGATCATTGAGCTCACTGGGGGATTGACCCACAGATGACGGTTGTGGAGATGGAATAGGGTCGTCATCTTGGTTGTCATCTTGGTCGTCTTCTTCTTCATTTCCTTCATCGTCTTTGTTATCATCATCCTCATCATCTTCACCCTCTTCATCTTCTTCTTCATCATCTTTTTCATCTTCATCTAATTCTAATCCTGAGGGTGTTGGTGTGTGTATGATTTGATCAGACTCTTCAGTTTCACCCTCTGATTCACTAAGAGTGATCGATTTGGAGTCTGTAGCCTCAGAATCCTCTACTGTTTGAGCTAAGGGTTGTTCTTTTTCTACGTGTGAAGCCGATCCTTCACCTTTCTTCATTCTTTCACGTTTCTCCTTATCAGCCAACCATTTTGCTCTGTTTTCCTTTGAAGCTTTCTTGAGTTGTTCTTGCTCTTCTGCTTCAGTCAAGGGTGGTTCGATGGGTTCAAAAGATTGTTGCGTCATCTTGAGTGATTTTCCCTTTCCCTTGCCCAAACCTTTGTCTTTCTCTGCCAATACTGTCTTCATTTTTTCAAGCTCTTTCTTCTTTTCTTTTCGAAGATCTACTTCCTCTTCTTCATCTTCGTCAGTGGGTTCGTCTCTGAGTTTCAATTCAGTGGACTTGTCTCTGGTTATAAGTTTCTTCTTCTCAGTTTTTGAGGCTTTCTTTGTTTTAGAAGAAGCTGCTGGGACAATTTTGCTTGTTCCTCTACCTCTGCCCCTGGTTGACTTTGCTCCTTAACCGTTTTCCCCACTGTTCCTTCCTGTTCTGCCTTGTCATACCATTTGTAAGCTTCAGTTCCCATCACCACTTCTGTTAACATCTTTGATGGAATCCTCAAACCCCTTTTTGTGGTGTTGGTCATCTGAACTTTAACCCTGGTGAGAATGTGATCCATCTGTTCGGTATGTACTCTCTCATTTAATCGTCTATCGATTTCTGGATGGTTTTTCATGAAATGTGAAATTATCAGCTTGGTGAATTGTGGAAAGGGTATCTTGTATCCCTTCTTTTGTTGTAACTGTTGAGCTTGGTAAATCATATATTTCCATATGTACTTAGTGAAGTCCATATGGTAGAAGTTGACGACACCCCAGAAGAATTGCAAATGTTCTAGTCTCGAGTGTTCAAGGCCAGTTTCTTTTCCGGTTATACAGTGGATAATGATGGTGTAGAGGGATAACCAAGGTTGAGGAATATTCTTCCTATCCACCTTAGAATGAAAGGTGAGCTCTTCACCCTGATCATCATAGCCGAGGCGTGTTAATGTTTCAGCCATGGTTTCAAAGTCCGGGTCGTCATGAAATCTGCCTCTTGGGCCTGAAGCTTCTGACGGAAGATCAAGAATATTAGGAAGAGTATCAACAGCAAACTGGATCTCTGTGCTGTCAACGGTGACTGTCATGGTTTTGTTGTCTCTGCCTATGATCATGGTGTGCCAAAACTGATTCATATAAACTTCAGGTACGCTTGCCGTCTTAGTCATAACAGAGCTTACGTAGTGCCTTTTGAGTATTTCCACCACTATTTGACATGAATCATGACATGGTAGCTTTTCAAAGTCGACTCTTGAGTTGGATTCACTAATTTTACGCTCATCTCCTTTGGGGATCATATCTTTTCGTGTAACAGATGCTTGAGACATGATTAACTTGTATTCCTTACACACCAACAACAACATACAATAGACATTGCATATATATATGTTAGTGTATGTTATTTATTGCACGATCTTAGCCTAACTAGTATGATGCATCACGTAGTGAGACTTAATCATGAATAACATTCACATATCAATCAAACATTCCATAAACAAGCAACCTCATTCTTACTAACTTTTTCATTTTTCTAAGGTTAAAATTCTATGTCTGAAAAATTAACAAACTCGAAGAATTCATGGTTACTCGAAGAATGGTCATAAACTCGAAGGATTTGAAGTTTCTCGAAGAGATACAATCTCGAAGAGGTACAAACTAGGAGAAGTTACAAACTTGGAGAGTTTAGAAACTCGGAGAGTCTAGAAACTCGGAGAGTCTAGAAACTCGGAGAGTTTTTACAAAATCGGAGAGTTGTTTAGAAACTCGGAGAGTTTTTAGAAACTCGAAGAGTTCCATGACTTTAGTCTCCTAAATCGGAGACAAAGTCGAAGGATTCCAGTTATCCAACAAAGTCGAAGGATTTTAACTATCAGCAAAGTCGGAGGCTTATTATTCAAAAACAAAGTCGAAGGATGAACATTATTTTTTTTTTTTAAATAAAAATTGGAAAATCTTTTTGTGTTTTTAATGAATTATTTACAAAGATAGTTTTGATGTTTGACTCGCTTAATTTTGTTTAAGAAAATTGCTTAAGTCATCTGAAGTCAAACATCGCATACCAATCTGGTGAACCAATTCCACAAATCTTGCATGAGGCAAGACTTTGGTGAATAGATCTGCCACTTGGTATTCTGTACCCACGAAATAAAGTTCAATTGTACCCTGTTCCATATGCTCTTTGATGAAGTGATATCGGAGAGCAATATGCTTGGACTTTGAATGCTGAACAGTGTTGCACGAGATAGCAATGGCGCTCTTGGAGTCACAATACATCAAAATCTTGTTGAAGATGTATCCGTAGTCCATCAGCTATGATCTCATCCAGATGACTTGAGCGCAGCATGCTGACATGGCGACGTATTCTGATTTAGTGGATGATAGTGATGTACAGTCCTGCTTCTTTGACTGCCAAGATACAAGCTTGTCACCCAAAAATTGCACTCCCCCAGATGTACTTTTCCTTGTGTCTATGCATCCTGCATTATCCGCGTCTGAAAATTCAATTAGTTCAAAACCTGAATCCTTCGGATACCAGATCCCCAAGTGAATGGTTCCCTTTATGTATCGAAGGATTCTTTTAACAGCAAATATATGTCTTTCAGTTGGTCTAGACTGATAGCGGGAGCATAGATATGTGGCAAATACAATATCCGGTCGGCTAGCTGTGAGATACATGAGAGACCCAATCATACTACGGTATTTGGTAGGATGAATGGGTGTCCCATGTAGATCAGCATCTAGCTTCGGGGATGAGGAAGACATAGGGGTATTATAGGTGTCACAACTGGTCATGCCATGTTTTCTCAAAATCTCTTGAGCATATTTGGACTGACTTAAGAAAATACCATGGGGTGATTGATGAACTTGCAGTCCTAAGAAGAACTTGAGTTCACCCATCATGGACATCTCAAAGTTTTGTTTCATTAATTTTTCAAAAGCGTTTGAGTACTTTTTATGGGTAGAACCAAAAATGATGTCATCCACATAAATTTGAACAATGAGAAGGTCCTCCCCGTGTTTTTGTATAAACAAAGTTGGGTCAACAGAGCCTTTTTTGAAATGATTATCAAGTAGAAATGAAGATAGCTTATCGTACCATACACTCGGGGCTTGCTTAAGGCCATAGAGGGCTTTCTTGAGTCGGTACACGTGATCCGGATGTTCTGGGTCAACGAATCCCTCTGGTTGTGTGACGTACACCTCTTCACGGAGTTGTCCATTTAAGAATGCCCTCTTCACGTCCATTTGATATACGGTGATATTCTTGTGAGCTGCATATGCCAGAAACATTCGAACGGCCTCAAGTCTTGCCACTGGTGCAAAAGATTCCTCAAAATCGATGCCTTCTTCTTGACTGAATCCTTTAGCAACCAACCAAGATTTGTTCCGAATAACCGTGCCATCAACATCTAACTTGTTCTTCCAGATCCATTTCAGCCCGACTACGTATACTCCATCTGGTCTTTCAACCATTTCCCAAACTTCCAAACACTTGAATTGATCAAGTTCCTCTTGCATTGACTCAATCCAATTGTCGTAGGTAAGGGCTTCTTTAATGTTTTTCGGTTCTGATTGACAAACGGTGTGTGCATAAATGCAAGTTTCACCATCTGTGTGGAGTTGTTTACTAGTCATGACCGGGTTTTCTGGGTTGCCAATCACGTTCACTAGAGGGTGATCCTTAGTCCACTTGTGGGTTGAAGGGCAGTGTTGAAAGTTTTGGTGCATATTTGATGGATCCAAATTGCTCGTGGACGACTCTGCAATATCTGAAATGGTGGGAGCCGGAGCAAATGGATTGAAGAAAGCATTGCCGTCATAATTTTCAGGTGTGGGTACTTCAAAAGAATGTAGAGGGGGATCTTCAGCTGCAGTCGCAGTGTTAGAAGCTGTTTGATCTACTAATGATGACTTTTCTGTTGGAGGTGCATCTTTAGCAACTGCGGTTGTGGTTGTAGTTACTGGTGTATCAGGTGCTTGAATATTGATGGGTTGTGCAATGGAACTGGTGGATACATCAGAAGCACGACTAACGAGAGTGTCATCAAATAGCGGAGCAAACAAATCTTCTAAGTCTTCTAATACGAATCAATCTGTTGGAACTTCGGTTAAACAGTTCAAATTTGTTCCTAAGGAAGATACTAGTCAACCTAAGAAGGGAGCTTCTACTATGGGTAATGCATCTACATCGTCATCTCAGTTGAATTCTACTGGTAATGCTTCTAAGGAAGTAAAGGTTACTACATTTAATCCGTATGCTGCATTGGTGATGGATGATGAAGATGGTGAAGAACATGTTGAAAATGTGTTTGATGAATCGGCCAATTTATTTGATTCAGGGGCTAGTTCATCTCGCACGTTTTCTGCTGGCTAGCTGATCTTCAGTTCTTTTTATAGATACATCGTTTGTTCCTAAAGTTGTAAGTGATTATGGTATGTCATAAGAACTAGTTTTAGGTGTTTATCAAGCCTTGTAGCTTGAGGTTAATATGGTACTTCAGCCATATTCCATTTGTACTTATCTTTTTTGGTTTAATATACTTACCAGGGTGCAGGATTACTCCCCTTTACCCAAAAAACAAATCTTCTAAGTCCTTGCGGTTAAGAGATAAAGGTGCAGCTGAATAATCAGGGAAGTTTAGACGGTTAGATTCGGGTCCTAAGCTGTTTTGCTCAGAAGCCATATCCGTAAGTTCATCGAAATGAGCATCTATGGTCTATTGAATTTCTCGGGTTCGACGGTTCCAGATTCGAAATCCTTTTGAACTTTCACAGTAGCCAACAAAAATCCCAATATTAGCTTTGGCTTTTAAATTTCCAAGGTCATCACGATCATTATTTGGATAGCAGAGAGCCCCAAATACATGAAAGTAATTTATCTTCGGTTTTCTGCGGTGAACAAGTTCATATGGGGTTTTGTTGTGCCATTTGGTGATCATACATCGGTTTTGGGTGTAGCAGGCGGTGGAGATAGCTTCAGCCCAGAGGTAATCCGGTAATTGAGTATTTATCAACATCGTTCTTGCGGCTTCCACTAACGTTCGGTTTCATCTTTTGACCACTCTGTTTTGTTCTGGGCTGCGTACAATTGATGTTTGGTGTTCAATTCCTACTTTCTCATAGAACTCACGAAGAGTGTGATTCTTAAATACGGTTCCATTGTCTGTTTGAATTTTTCTAACGGTGTTGTGGAGCTAAACCTGAATTTTGGTGAGAAAGGTGATGATCATCGAAGGAGCTTGATCCTTGGTGCGAAGAAAATTGACCCAAGTCCATCTCGAAAAGTCATCTATGATTACCAATATATACCGCTTGCCATTGATTGTCTGAACACGCATTGGGCCACAAAGATCCATATGGAGAAGTTAGAGTACATGATCCGTACTGTGCTCGGTTTTAGGAGGAAAGTGAGCATGAGTACTCTTCCCTTGTTCACAAGCTGAACAGAGATGATCTTTGGCGTACCGGAATCTTGGAAGACCGTCTACTAACTTATGACGTGCAAGTTTCGTCATAGTTTTGAAGCTCAAATAAGATAAACGTTTATGCCATAGCCATGCCTTTGTAGAGTGTGCCTTGGAGAGTAAGCAAATCGGAGAAGAAGCGGTCATGTCTGAGAAGGAAATGGTGTAAGGACTCGTCCCGCGTTTTCCTGACATTAGGTCGTTGCCTTGAAAATCATGAACAAAGCAGGTTTTCTCTCTAAATACAACTTCCAAGTCACCATCACAAAACTGCCCGACGGAGAACAGGTTATGCCCTAGGCCTTCAACGTAGTATACACGGCTGATTTCGATGTTCCCGTTGACGTAGTCCCCATATCCCATGATACCTACAAAATGGTCATTCCCGAATCTGACAGTTCCTATGAATTTTGTGACAAAGTTTACGAGAAGCTTTAAGTTGCCTGTCATGTGTCGGGAACACCCGCTATCAACAATCCAAAGGACGATTTGAATCACCTGCATCACAAGAAGATGACACAGATGGAGAGTTGGTAATGGTAGATCCCGTTGGGTTAGTAGCACAGTTGTTATATATCTTTGGTAACCAAGTAAAAGTAGGTTTATGTTGTAACCAACGTTGCCATATCCAACTAGATTCTGCATTCTTCCTATTGTATGCACTTGGTGAATGACTAGTTTTAGGGGCAACTACGGTCTTGTCAACAGTAGTCTTAGAAACTACTTTTAGCGGTTTTCCTAGGATTGACTTAGCAACGGTAGTGGGCCTAGAGGAAATGCCATTAGTACGTTTCTTTCTAAGAGATAAAAAGGTTTGTGCAATACGTTTTTGATGATTACCAGACAACACACTACGACAAAACACACAATAAGCATCCACAATAACATCATTAAAAACATTCGTAGTTTTAGCATTCGTTACATCATATTAAGAATTACACTTTAACAAGTTGGATTCTACTTTTGACATAACATGCGTCTTATTTGACTTCCTAGTGTGAACTTCTACTTCTTCATCTTTAGGTGAGCCACTCTTAGGTTTCTAGACACTAATCTTCTTGTTGGTCTTTTTGGTCTTTGATCTACTAATTGTAAGAGGGGTGCCTAATCCTGTAGAAGTGGAAGCATGTACATTAGTGGTCTGTGAAGATGCTTTCTTAGGTGTTGCCTCAACTTGATACATTCCTGAAGCAATCACATTCTTTGGCACAAATTTCCCTTTTTCAAGTAATCAGATTTTCTCTTTCAAATTGATGATGATGTGATTTTGTTGTTGAAGTTTTGAGTCCAATTCTCAATTTAGTCGAACAGTGTCAGTTCTGTTTTTCCAAACTTCATCAATGTCCTTTTCTTGTTCAACAATTTGACATTTTAAAACAGCATTTTCTTTTTCAAGCATTTTAAAGTTGGACGCATGACTGTTTTGAAAGGACAAAGATTCTTTTTGATTTTGTAAGCGTAACTCAAAGTCAAGACTCTGAGTCTGACACCATTGCAACTTTTTGTTGAGTTGGAAAACTTCGTTTGAAAATTTATTGGTTACATCATCATTGACTTGTCGAAGTCTCCCATTTTCTCGTATCAAATTATCAATCTCAAGTCCCAACATTTCAATGTCAACAGAGTGATCATCAACAATCATTTCATTGCACGACAGATAAATGGAATTCATGATAACAAAAATTATGTCAGAACACAGAACATTTTCCAAGAGTCGATTTGTTTCGTTTTCCAAAGCTTTCTATTGACATTTTTGTTTCAAGATCTTGTTGTCTTTTGCTTTGAAAATGTTCATCATTGACGTAACCTCTGTTTGAAGTTCCTGTTCCCAATGTGTAGCACAAAGTCGCAGGTGTTGAACATGTGGCAAAAATTGCTTTTGAAAAGCTTCTCTCTTTTCTTTCTTATAGGGAGATAGAAAAGTAGAGACTTTTATTTCTGAATTACGTTCAATTACATCTTTCAAAAGTTTTATGTCGTCCATGAAAGTATTAAAATATCGAAGGACACGACATTGTTTTGGCATTTAAGCATTAACACCCGGATTTGGTAAAGGGCCATTAACTTGTTCTACTTTGGTTACAGGGACAACTTCAGAAGTTTCATGCATTTCAGTTAAAGACCATGTTGGTTCTGATTTATCTTTCTGAGGTACAAAATTTTCACTAATATGAGGTACTCTTGAGTAGTCATATGGTTTGTTAAAATGGACATTACTCATTTTAGATCAACTCTCGTCCTCTTGTTCCATTTCCTCTTCATTATTATACTCAACAACACGCATGAAAGTATCATCAAACAAGAGTTCTGCACTGTACATCTTTGGATTTTCCTTGAGTGCTTTATGTAAAAAACTTGGTTTATCACTGCCAATAGCAAATCCATATCCTTGGGGATGTGGTTTTACAGTTAACTTTTGAATGATTGTTATCGATTTACCAGTTTTATACACAATGTTTTTTTTTATTGGGTAAAGGGTAATTCACCCTAGTAAAATATATAACCACAAAAAAAATTACAATAGAATACAATGGAATGTGACTGAAATGTCACATTAACCTCAAGACAAAGCTTGAACAACCACTAACCCCTAACACGCTTGTGACAGGCCACAAAACGGAACAAACTCAAACTATAAATAACTTTAACAAGAACATCAATGGGGAAAAACCACTTCAACGAACATGAATCACCAAACCAAATCATCCTCTTCGAATCGGGAGGAAGAGGAGCCAATTGAGACTGCCTCCTTAAAAAAACCTTCCCAAGAAAAAAACACAGAGGGAAAAACCCTATAGAAGGAAAAAAGAGAACAGCTCGCAATTGGCATTCCCGATTCGAGCCATCCACTTCCCAAGAAGCCGTACTAGAACCCAAATACTTCAACGAACCCCAATCCTCCAACAAAAAAATATGTGAGAAGCAATCCATTAACTAGTAGTGCGGATGAGAGAATTAGGTAACTTCCAACGATGTAAAAAAGCCTCCACTTGAGTCGTTGTTGGGAATTAAACTAACAGTTGGTACTGCTCATACATAAATTAGTACTGCTGAAGATCGTTCAAGAATACACTATCAGTACTAAGTCAGTTAGTACTGCTGGTAGAAGAGTTAGTACTGTTTATTAGATAAAGACAGAATCGTGCATGGATAAATATAGAAAAGATATGATGTATATCTTATTTGTATAGATTGATACGTATAATAGTTTACTTGTAAAGGACTCCTTGTCCTATAAAAGGAGATCCTAGGTTAAGTTTTACGAATATGCATTATTATTAGAGCTTCAAGGTCTTATTGTAATTCTTGTGATATTCCAAGATCACTCGTAATATATTGAAGCTAATCGTTTGGTTAAACATTGCGTCATTATTTTACTGTTACATTCATATAAACACATACATCACTAAACACAAAATCTTCTAAGTACTTGGTAGTAAATTCCGCGTGCTACTAAGTATATACTCAAAGTATCTTCAACACAATCCGTGTGTTTAGATCCGGTCAAGTGGTATCAGAGCCAGGTTTCTGATACTTTGAGAATTAGAAGATCCAGAAGTTCTTACCAAGAAGATGGACATGGAAACACCCCAAACCTCAATTCTTGCCAAACTTCCCATGCTGAAACAGACTACTTCTAATTCTCAAAATTGATCAATATTTCATGGTGCAAGACTATGCACTATGAGATATCATTATCAATGGTGATTCCTTCAAACCGACTACTTCTGAGGAAACACATGCTGATGGTTCCAAGACCACAAAGCTCAATACTGAACCAGTGACTAATGATGAGAGAATTAAGAAGAAGAATGATCAAAAGGCTAGGAATTTGTTACTCATGGCAATTCCTATTGATCAAGTGCTAAATTTTAGCCAGTATGAGACTGCTAAGACTCTTTTTGAAGCAGTGGTGGAGAGATTTGGTGGCAACGAAGCCACCAAGAAGGCTCAAAGAACTCTACTTAAACAGAGTTATGAGAACTTCAGTGCCTCAAGCAATGAAACTTTGGATCATATCTTTAATAGGCTTCAAAGGATCATTAGTCAACTTACAGTGTTAAAAATTGTGATTCCACAGGAAGATCTTAAATGAAGTCTTTAATAGCCTACCTGCTGAATGGAAACTTATGTTGTGGTTGGAGTAATAAACCGAGCTGGAGAAGATGACATTGAATGAACTCTACAACAATCTCAAGATGTTGAGTAGAAGGTGAGAAGAGTGGAGCACCAGTTTATTGCTGGTAGAAGAGTTAGTAATGTTTATTAGATAAAGACAGAATCGTGCATGGATAAATATAGAAAAGATATGATGTATATCTTATTTGTATAGATTGATACGTATAATAGTTTACTTGTAAAGGACTCCTTGTCCTATAAAAGGATATCCTAGGTTAAGTTTTATGAATATGCATTATTATTAGAGCTTCAAGGTCTTATTGTAATTCTTGTGATATTCCAAGATCACTCGTAATATATTGAAGCTAATCGTTTGGTTAAACATTGTGTCATTATTTTACTGTTACATTCATATAAACACATACATCACCAAACACAAAATCTTCTAAGTACTTGGTAGTAAATTCCGCGTGCTACTAAGTATATACTCAAAGTATCTTCAACACAATCCGTGTGTTTAGATCCGGTCAAGTGGTATCAGAGCCAGGTTTCTGATACTTTGAGAATTAGAAGATCCAAAAGTTCTTACCAAGAAGATGGACATGGAAACACCCCAAACCTCAATTCTTGCCAAACTTCCCATGCTGAAACAGAATGAATACGATCTATGGCGCTCAGAATTGAGCAATATTTCATGGTGCAAGACTATGCACTATGAGATATCATTATCAATGGTGATTCCTTCAAACCGACTACTTCTGAGGAAACACATGCTGATGGTTCCAAGACCACAAAGCTCAATACTGAACTAGTGACTAATGATGAGAGAATTAAGAAGAAGAATGATCAAAAGGCTAGGAATTTGTTACTCATGGCAATTCCTATTGATCAAGTGCTAAATTTTAGCCAGTATGAGACTTCTAAGACTCTTTTTGAAGCAGTGGTGGAGAGATTTGGTGGCAACGAAGCCACCAAGAAGGCTCAAAGAACTCTACTTAAACAGAGTTATGAGAACTTCAGTGCCTCAAGCAATGAAACTTTGGATCATATCTTTAATAGGCTTCAAAGGATCATTAGTCAACTTACAGTGTTAAAAATTGTGATTCCACAGGATGATCTTAACATGAAGTTTCTTAATAGCCTACCTGCTGAATGGAACACTTATGTTGTGGTTTGGAGTAATAAACCAGAGCTGGAGAAGATGACATTGAATGAACTCTACAACAATCTCAAGATTGTTGAGTAGAAGGTGAAGAAGAGTGGAAGCACCAGTGCTAGTTCTGGGAATATGGCATTCTTATCTTCTCCCAGCATTACCAGTCCTGAAGAAGAAGAAGCAGTTTGTACTGCTAGCCCAAAGGTTGACACTGCTAGTGTAAAAACTAGTACTGCTAACTTAAGTGATGAAACCATATATGCATTTGTGTCAGAACAATCTGGTGGTTCTCAAATCTTCAATGAAGACCTTCTTCAGATTGCTGAAGATGATTTAGAAGCTATGGATTTAAAGTGGCAGTTGGCCTTGATAATTATTAGGGCTAAGAAGTATTATCAAAGAACTGGGAACAAGATTACCTTCAATGGAAGAGATGTAGCTGGGTATGATAAGTCCAAGGTGGAGTTCTATAATTGTTACAAGATGGGGCACTTTGCCAGGGAATGTAGGAGCCCAAGACAGCAAAACAACAAGGGTCAAGGGTTCAAGAGTCATCAAGGAACAAGGAGAACAGTGAATGTGGAAGATAATTCTTCAAAGGCATTGGTTGCTGTGGATGGAGCTGGTTTTGATTGGAGCTTTATGGAAGAGGAGGTGGAACCAGCCAACATTGCATTGATGGCCTTTTCAGACTCTGAGGTACATATAGTTCAAAAATGCTCAAACACTTGTCATGCTTTAAAAGATTATGAAACTCATAAGAAACAGTATGATGATCTTAGAGTAGAATTTAATCAAGTGAATTTTAGTCTGTCTAATCATAAAAGAGGACTAGCTGTTTTGGAAGAACAACTTGATTTTTATAGAAAGAATGAGTCTAACTTTAATGATGATATAGCTGTGTTAAAGAGAGATTTGCAACTGAAAGATGACAAGATGAGTGGACTTGTATATGAACTAGAGACACTTAAGAAAGAAAAAGAAAATTTTAAGTTAAGTGTTGACACTCTAGAGTATACATCAAAAGGGGTACAGAAAATTGTAGAGAGTCAAATACTTAATAAAGCTAAGTCTGGTTTAGGTTACAAGTCTGTTGCACCCCCAAATAGAGGAATGTTTGTCCCTCCAGGAATTGATTTGGCTCATACAGGTTTAGAAGAGTTTAAGGATATGGATTTTCCTGGATATGGTGCTAAAATTAGTGAGAATCCTGTTAAATTTGTTAAGGCTGAGGATTCTTATGTTAGTGCAAGTGATAAATCTCTCTCTGAGGAAAAGATGTCTTCTGGTAGGAACTCAGATGCTCCAATTATTGAGGATTGGACTTCTGATGATGATGAGAATGATAAGGTTAGGGATCAGATCAAAGAAGTTGCATCTAAGAATAGGTCTGAGGTTAAAACAGAAGTAAAACATGCTCCTAAGGTGGTAAAAAGTGAAAAAGTAAGACCAGTTAGGAATAATGTAAAATATGCTGAGATGTATAGAACTAAGAACAGATCACCAGTTTCTAAAGATAATCAGAGGAATTGGAACCACTCAAAATCTAAGCAATTGGAAAATGAGTTTGATCATTTAGCTGCATACTGTGAGTCAAACCCTTGGAAGAAGAAAGTCTTTGGAAAATCTAAGGTGTACAGGAACACTAATGATAGGGTAAATCAACACAGTTCTAACAGATTAACCCACCCTAATCATAAGATGACACCCAAAGCAGTTATGGTGAAATCTGGGATTAAGCCAGTGTTAACTGCTAGATCAAACAAGAAGGCTAATAACAAACAAACTGTTTCAGGTGTAAAATCATTTTCAAAACATACACAAACAGTTCATAGACCCTTTAACAAGAAAACAACATCAATCAATCAGAAATGGGTACCTAATGTTAAATATAATAAGCCAGCAGTCTGTACTGTTAAGTCAGCAGTTTCTACTATTAGACAAGCAGTTCCTACTGCTAGGAATTTTAATGCTGTTAAGGGTAAATGGGGCAATGCTGTCAAGGCCTCAGCACATTGGGTTAGAAAATCTACCAAACCCAATGGTGCATCAATGACTTTCATTAAATTTTCTCATATTGATGCACAAGGCAGATCCAAGCCAGTGATGGTTTGGGTCCCCAAAAGGCAATAAAACCTTTATTTTATGTGCAGGAACATCCTTCAAATGGTGAAGAAGACAGAGGCTACTCAGATAGTGGATGTTCTAGGCACATGACTGGTAACATGTCATACCTTTCAGACTTCATTGCTCTGGATGGAGGACCTGTTATCTTTGGAGGTGGTGTTGGAGGAAGGATTACTGGTAAAGGTGTCATAAAAACTGGTAATCTTGATTTTGAGAATGTGTATTTTGTACCAGAGTTAAAGTACAACCTCTTTAGTGTGTCACAGATATGTGATAAAAAGAATAAGGTTCTTCTTACTGATACTAACTGCCTTATTCTTTCTCCTGATTTCAAGCTGCCTGATGAAAATCAAGTTTTGCTTAAAATCCCCAGAAAGGGTAATACATACAGTATTGAGATGAACAACCTTGTTCCTAAAGAAGGTCTTACTTGCCTTGTTGCAAAAGCCACATTAGAGGAATCAATGTTGTGGCATAGAAGGCTTGGTCATGTTAATTTTAAAACCATTAACAAAATTGCTAAAAATGGATTGGTAAGAGGTTTACCAAATAAAATTTTTCAAAATGACCAAACCTGTGTTTCTTTCCTTAAGGGTAAACAACACAGAGCCTCTTGTAAGCCCAAGGTTCATAAATCAAATTCTCAAGCTTTATATATGCTGCATATGGACTTATTTGGTCCTACTTCTGTGAATAGCTTGAATTTTAAAAGATATTGTTTGGTTATTACTGATGATTATTCCAGGTTTTCATGGGTTTTCTTTCTGAGAACTAAGGATGAGACTAGTGAAATCCTTAAGTCGTTTATTGTTGAGGTAGAAAACCTAGCTGATAAGAAAGTCAAAATAATCAGATGTGATAATGGAACAGAATTTAAGAATAGGGTTATGGATGAGTTTTGCAGAGAAAAAGGTATTAAGAGGGAATTTAGTGTGGCTAGAACCCCCCAGCAAAATGGAGTAGCTGAAAGGAAAAATAGGACCTTAATAGAGGCTGCTAGAATAATGTTAGCAGATTCTAAGTTACCTATTTCATTTTGGGCTGAAGCAGTTAGCACTGCTTGTTATGTTTAGAATAGGGTTCTGGTAGTGCAACCTTACAATAAGACTCCTTACGAGCTTTTTAGAGGTAGAACCCCTGCCTTAGGCTTTATGAGACCTTTTGGTTGCCATGTCACTATCTTGAATACCAAAGACTAACTAGGAAAGTTTGATGGGAAATCTGATGAGGGTTTCTTTGTTGGTTATTCTCTGCACAGTAAGGCTTTTAGGGTGTACAATAAAAGCACCAAGCATGTTGAGGAGAATCTACACATAGAATTTCAGGAGAATATTCCTAATGTTGCAGGTGGTGGTCCTGATTGGCTATTTGATCTTGATATGCTGTCAAATTCTATGAATTATGTGCCTGTTACAGGTACAAATACTAATGATCATGCAGGTGATGAAGATTCTGATGAAGAATATGTCTTGATGCCAATCATGGAAGAAAGTCCATTAAATACTTCTTCTTCAAAGATTGATGATGTTCCATCATCAAGTAATGCTGCTAAGGAGAAGATCGTTGATGACTCTAGTGGACAGAATGGTAAAGAAGCAGAAATTCCTGAGAGCAGTACAAATGGAGTTAGTACTGCTGAGCCAAATGTTGATACTGCTGGACCAAGTGAATCTAATATTGATTCACCAGTTAATACTGCTCCTCAAGTTGATGATTTTGATTTCTTTGGAGCTGGTCTACATAATATGCCCAGTACCTATGATATTCATTCTACTCCTCAAACAATAGTTCACAGAAATCATCTACTTACCAATGTCATAGGAGATGTATAATCTGGAGTAAAGACTAGAAGGCAGATTCAAGATCCAGATCATCATGGCTTTATTAGTGTTGTTAATGAGGAAAAGCATCATGAAGATGAGCATGAGTGTATGTTTATATGTTTCCTATCTCAGATAGAACCCAAGAATGTGCTAAAGTCTTTAGAAGAATCTAGCTGGGTTGAGGCAATGCAAGAAGAACTGCTTCAATTCAAAATTCAGAAAGTTTGGGTTCTGGTTGATCTACCAAAGGGAATGAGAGTGATTGGTACTAAGTGGGTATTCAGGAACAAGAAGGATGAAAGGGGCATTGTGATAAAGAACAAAACAAGATTGGTTGCTCAAAGCTATACTCAGGAAGAAGGCATTGATTATGAGGAGGTTTTTGCTCCTGTTGCCAGGATTGAAGCAATAAGGCTATTTCTTGCTTATACTTCCTTTATGGGTTTTATGGTCTATCAAATGGATGTGAAGAGTGCCTTTCTGTATGGTACTATTGATGAGGAGGTTTATGTTTCTCAACCTCCAGGCTTTATAGACCCTGACCATCCTGACAAAGTTTACAAAGTGGTTAAAGCCCTTTATGGCTTGCATCAAGCTCCAAGAGCTTGGTATGGGACTCTTGCTACTTATCTTATGAAGAATGGGTTCCATAGGGGTAAAATTGATCAAACTCTCTTTTATTAAAAAGGACAAAGGTGATATTCTATTGGTAAAGGTCTATGTAGATGACATCATCTTTGGTTCTACAAAGAAAGAGATGTGCAGAGAGTTTGAGCAATTAATGAAAATCAGTTTGATATGAGCTCTATGGGTGAGCTTACTTTCTTTCTAGGACTTCAAGTACAGCAGAAGTCAGATGGAATATTTATATCTCAGGATAAATATCTTAGTGAAATTTTGAGGAAATTTCAATTCACAGATGCCAAAGTTGCAAGCACACCTGTTGATAAGGAGACACATTTGCTATTAAAAGATCATAGTGGTGAAGATGTGGATGTAAACATGTATAGATCTATGATTGGGTCTTTGATGTATCTCACATCATCCAGGCCTGATATTATGTTTGTAGTTTTTGCCTGTGCAAGATTCCAAGTCAATCCTAAGGTGTCTCATCTAACTGCAGTAAAGAGAATCTTTAGAAATCTTAAAGGCCAACCTAACTTAGGCCTATGGTATCCAAAAGAGTCTGCATTTGATTTGGTGGCATTTTCTGATTCGGATTATGCTGGTGAAAGTATGGATAGGAAGTCTACAACAGGAGGTTGTCAATTCCTAGGATGCAGATTGATCTCTTGGCAGTGTAAGAAGCAAACCATGGTAGCCATTTCCACTATAGAAGCTGAATATGTGGCTGCAGCAAGTTGTTGTGCTCAGGTTCTTTGGATTCAGAATCAGTTGCTTGATTATGGGTACAATTTCTTGAACACAATTATCTATATTGACAACAGCAGTACAATGTGTATTATTAAAAATCCTGTTCATCATTCAAAAACTAAACATATTGAAATTATACATCATTTTATCAGGGATTTTGATGAAAAGAAGTTAGTTCAAGTTGTCAAAATTCCTTCTGATGACAACTTTGCTGACTTGTTAACAAAAGGTTTTGATTTGGGAAGATTTCAATACTTGGTCACAGGTATTGGAATGCTTAACCCTTCCAATTAAGTGTCTATGTGTTTAAGTTTTCAAAAGGATTTGATACTGCTCGTTGTGTCAGTTAACACTGCTTGTTGTAATAGTTTATACTGTTTGCATAATTGTTGGTATTATTTGGTAATTGTTAGTCATTAGTGATAACTGTTAAAAAGAAAATACTTTGTTTTGTGTTTTTCTTTGGTTTTAGACTAACATTTACAGGTTAAGATTTGTGCTTTGGAAAGAATGGTGCTTTGGAACTTCAAGTGTGAGTGTTTGTCACACAACAAATGGTAATTGATTCACCATGTCTAACCCACATAAGAATCAACTAGTCCAGATCAAACGGTTTCTGGTAAAGACTACTCAAATCCGTTTATGGTTGACAGTTTACCAAAAACTGGATGGTCATCAACTCACCATATCTTAAAGTAAAGAGTTGACTAGTCCAAAGCAAACGGCTATTGGTAAAGACATATCAAATCCGTTGATAGCTGATAGTTTGCTAAAAACTATAGGTGGACAAAAATGTTTTCAAATCCACATTGAGTTTATCCTAATCTCTGAAAATTTTTGCTAAAAAGTTTGTACTGCTAGAATCCACGATAGTTTGTACTGTTCATTAAAACTTGGTTTCATATTGAGCTTATGCTCTATGATTCACCTCTCTCAGAAGGTTACACATCTAGAAGTGTTGAGAGCAGTTTGAAACTACACAACTGAATTGATGGACACTTGTACATATTGTCATATTAGAAGCTGAGCTTAAATGTCATATGTTCTAGTTAATCTGATGGTGAAGATTCTTCCAAACAGGGGAGGAATTAAAGTTTACTCAGTTGCTGTTAAAGATAATTATGTATCTCAGGGGAGGATATCAACTAAAAATCAAAGATGAGTGTGGAGTTTATATTGAAGTACTTACTATTATGGTTTCTTCAAAAGCTTATATGTGAAGAAAATTCTCAAGTGATTCAAGATTGAAGATAATTGTTTGAAAGAATCCACCCCATCATAAACATTGGAGTTTAATTCGAAAAACTTAATGATTTACACAGAAATCATAAATTTAGGGGAGGATTGTTGGGAATTAAACTAACAGTTGGTACTGCTCATACATAAATTAGTACTTCTGAAGATTGTTCAAGAATACACTATCAGTACTAAGTCAGTTAGTACTGCTGGTAGAAGAGTTAGTACTGTTTATTAGATAAAGACAGAATCGTGCATGGATAAATATAGAAAAGATATTATGTATATCTTATTTGTATAGATTGATACGTATAATAGTTTACTTGTAAAGGACTCCTTGTCCTATAAAAGGAGATCCTAGGTTAAGTTTTACGAATATGCATTATTATTAGAGCTTCAAGGTCTTATTATAATTCTTGTGATATTCCAAGATCACTCGTAATATATAGAAGCTAATCGTTTGGTTAAACATTGTGTCATTATTTTACTGTTACATTCATATAAACACATACATCACCAAACACAAAATCTTCTAAGTACTTGGTAGTAAATTCCGCGTGCTACTAAGTATATACTCAAAGTATCTTCAACAAAATCTGTGTGTTTAGATCCGGTCAGTCGTCTTTTTAAATCTGCATGTAAGAAGCTTGAGATGAATAGTAGATTTGATAACATCAACAACTTGGTCTTTAGACCTCTTCTGATTCTTGAAAAGCCGGTTATTCCGCTCCTGCCATATGAAATAAGTAGAGGCCGCAAAAACCAACTTGGCAATAACACTTCTAGCCGATCTCCTCTTGGACATAGGAATGACAAAATCCACGATAGCATTAAGTGAGGCTGGCACATTGGATAATCCAACAAAAACCTTCATATGAGACGAAACCTGCAAAGAAAAAACTCTTTCAAAGAAAAGGTGGTCATGGGAGTCAGGCTGCAAATCACACAAGAGACACTGAAGCAGGTTTGAGTTTGCTTTCCAACGTCACAATTTCCTCAAGGTATGAATCAACACGTTTCCTTGAAACTTGTTTTTGTTCAAGAAGATCATTTTGACAGGTTGACAACTCTGTTTTTGTTTTGTAAAGTTCAGAGTGTAAAATTTCAACTTGTTTTTGAAAGTCTAATTGTTCTTGTTCTTTTTGAGAAATCAATTCACTTTTGGAAACGGTTAACTCACGTACTTGATGTTCTAAATCTTTGTTTTGCACAAATGATTGTTGGAATGCAACCTCAAAGCTTTTCTCACGTTTTTCTTTATTTTCAAAATTCAAAAGTTGAAGTTTGTAGCACTCAAGATCCTTAGTTAGCAATGCAACTTTTGCTTTTAAGTTTCTATTAATATCATTGCATTTATCAATCTGAGATTTTTGTGCATCTAATTGTGTTTGGGTGGTCAACAGCAAGGTCATGAGCTCTGGATTTGTATCATACTCAAGATCATCTTGTTCAATGTGAGCATTGTGATCATCATCAAGAGGATTATCAAATGAAACAACGGTGTTAATTTGATATTCATCAAAGGTAACAACGGTGTTTATTTGGTCATTGTCTTGAGAGGATAACGATGAGTCATTTTGACCAATATTTTCTTGAGTAGATGTAGATGTAGAGGGTGATATAATTTCATGAATGAGACATTCTGATTCAGGTACCTGAGACAAGCCGTTGGTATCATACACCGGGCCTGTTTCACCCATATGCATTTCTTGCATGTTTGCCATCAACATTACTGCTGCATTTGCCTCAAGATCTTCCATGTCATCGTCGGAATATGCAGTTGCCATAAAGTTGTGCTCTTTCTCAGTTAGATTGCCTCCAGATTCATCTTTGAGTGCAAGAAGAAGAGCTTCCTTGTGATATGCACTGCCCATTTTCCTTTGCTTGGGGCATGCATTGGCCATATGACCTTTCCCTCCACAATTATAGCATGTTATCGATGTGTTTGCAATCCCTTTCCCTGTTTCAACAATCTGAGCCCTCTTCTGTGTGTTACCAACGTTGTTCCTGCTATTCCCAACTGAACTAAACCTCTGTCCCCCAGAATTCCCCATATAACTGCCTGAACCAAATCTCCCTGAAGCCTTGTTTTGTATTTCAACCCTTCCGTCATGAACAACTGCCTGATTCCTTGTGTTTGACGAAGACCTTAGACGATTGTTGGACTTGTTTGAGAATTTGCTGAAGGCACGAGCAATCAGAGCAAATCCTTCGTTCAATGAGTTAAAAGCATCGTCTTCATCATTGTCAACGTTGGAGTACATCATTGAATCAGTGTTGTCGTACGAAACCAGTTGATTGTCAGAATATTGAGGTGATGCTTCATATGGGACCAGTAGGTTAGATGAAGGTTGTGACGGATAACCCGAATGATGTGGTGTCTGAATAAACTCCTAATTTATTGGTGGTGCAAAGTGAGACTGAGCAACTAAAGCAAGAGAATTTGGTGTTGACGATGTTAAATATCATCCTCCTGCTGCTATGTCTTTGGCAACTTTCGATTGATGATGCTTCAAATAATCATACAGCAACCCATACGAGGTGTTGTGTAGATTTTTGGTTTGGCGAACAAAGGTGACATACTTTTGCCAATCGGCGCCAAGACAGCTCAAAAACTTGGTATTGACAGCAATCTTTGGGAGTACAACGTTATGACGGTCCAAGTCATTGATTATGTTGGTGAACCTGTGGTAGTATGACTCTAAAGCTTCCCCGGCCTCAATATGGAACATAGTATATTCCAGATAAAGCTTAGATTCCATATCATCCTGATTCAGTTCTGTTCCTTCCATGAGAAGGTGTACATGCTCCCACATGTCTTTTGCCGTCTTTTGAGCATCAATACTGCGAAAGATGGGATTCGGAATTCCTTGGAGTATATAAGACATTGCTAACTCATTTGCTTCTTGTTGAAGAACTTGTTCTGCTGTGAGTTGAGCAATAGGAATAGGAGTTGTAGTTGCTTCTCTTGGAGGGATTTGGTTTGGATCTACTGGAATGGTTGTAGTAGGAACTGGATATGGGCCTTCAATGATTACTTTATTTAAATACTTTCCATGGGGTTTTGACTTGACCACTGTACATAATTTCCCGGAGTAAGCATTGGTGGTGTATCTAGGGATCCTGCTTCATGTCGGGATTGCTGACTGCTGATAGCTTCGCACATCTGGTCAAACCAGTGAGGTTGTTTAGGAGGAAGTTGGTAAGTTTGCATTGGGTGTTGAGGGATTTGTTGCTGAGGAAGAAATTGATGTTGCTGCATTAACATGTGTTGTTGCTGATACTGTGGTTGATATGGTGGTTGATACTGTGGTTGAGGATACTGTTGCTGAAATGGTTGTTGCTGACGATATTGTTGTTGTTGATTATAGAAGTAGTTATGGTTTGGTGGTTGAGACATCTTGAAGTAACTTGTGGATGTAGGATCTTTAAAGGATAATGACGGTTGTTGTTGAAGATTAGGTTTGTACGTCGAAGAACTTGAAGAAAATCCAAAGAAAATCGAAGAATCCAAACTCAAAAATCCAAGAAACTCGAAGAATCCAAAACTCAGAAAATCCAAGAAAGTCGAAGAAATCTTAAAACTTAGAAAGTTGAAGAAAGCCTTAAGCCTAGAAAGTCGAAGAAATTCTTAGAGTTTGAAAGTCGAAGAAATTCTGAAACTTTGAAAGTCGAAGAAATTCTGAAGCTTTGAAAGTTGAAGAAATTCTTAGAAACTCGAAGCATAAGAAAGTCAAAGGGTTAAGCACTTTCTCGAAGAACTTTAACTTCTAACTCGAAGATGAGAAACTCGGAGAATATTTCTTCAAACTCGAAGAAAGAAACTCGGAGGATCCTTATATTCCAATCTCGGAGAAACTTGACTTTCTCGATGTCTTTAAACTTGAAGACCAGAAAGTCGAAGAACTAAGAATTCTTCAAACTCGAAGAATCTTAGAAACTCGAAGGATAGCACAAAGTTGGAGAATTCTTCAAACTCGAAGAGATTCTCGAAGAACAGTCCAAACTCGGAGAAACTTGGACGTGAACAGTAATCGAGATTAATTTTTTCAAATTTCAATTAGATCTAATCTAGAACAACCTAAATTACCCCTTGGCGATTGATACCACTTGATGTTACTGAGATTTATCACACAAGCTACTAATCCTAGAGAGAGAAAGTTAGAGAGAGAAAGAGATGGAAGGTTACTTAAGATATAATGAACTTTGATATTACAATTAACCAACCAACCCTCTCCCTTGAATGGGAGGGGGTATTTATAATGTTTCTACAAGAAAAGGCTTTATCCCTAATTAACAACATAATTAATATAAATAAAAACGCCACGGCCCATGGGCCTTCTACACAGGCCGAAGCATAAAACTAACCTAAAGGCCTAAGCAACCTATTACATAAATGATCAATACTTGATAGACTAATAACATGTTCCCAACAGCTTGTCCTGTTGTACATCATAGCCAACCTCCATTAGGAAGTTGAGAACATCTTCTTCAGATGGTGTAGGATGGAATTTCTTGGCAGGTGCAAGAGCTTCTGGCAAGAGTAAGGCCTTAAAGAGATAGTTGACATCTACAGTCACTTCCTTTCGGTCCAATGTGTAAGTAAAAGATTCTTCTCCCAAGTCCAGCTTCATTGTGTGCCACATTTGATGAATGTAAAACTCGGGAATATAAGCGGACTTGTCCAGCATGCTCCTACACTTATGCAACTTAAGAATCTCTATAGCTATTTGACAGGATGGTTCCGCACACTTGATCTTTTGAAATTCAACGCGAGCATTGTTCTTGCCAATTTCCACATCATAGTCTTGTGGAAAAGTGTTTTCATTGGTGAGCATTGGTAGTGGTTGTTGTGCAGCCATTTGAGATATCTGAAACATCAATCAAAACAAATTTGCAGGATACATGAAGGTTAGCAAATTGTTAATCTTGTTATCATTCATGTGACCGTATTGTTGTTTAATTGATTTAACATGTCTTAGTATTATGAATATAGCAATTTTCATCATTGGACATTGTGTGGATTACAAGTTAAAACTGATTTCTTTTAATTGTCCATTAATCAATTTCGACAACACGTGATTCTTTTGAGTTTGACAAAGTAAGGTCCAATTGCGACAGTTTTAATGAATTGTGACTTATATATATAATTGCGACAATTTTAACTAATTCCGATGATTTTTTTAATTACGACAGATTTTTATCCAATTCCGATGGATTTTAAATTACGATGAAATTAGTTCAATTGCGATGAAAAATTTTAATCGCGATAAACCATGTCTAATTGCGATGAAAATTTTGAATTGCGATAAACTTTGCCCAATTGCGATGAAAAATGTGAATTTCGATAAGTTTTGTGCAATTGCGACAAATTTATGCAATTCCGATGGATTTTGCAATTCCGACAAGGCTTATCCAATTCCGACGGATATTTCAATTTCAACAATTTCTTATACAAGAAATTTCGATAAACACTGTAGACGTACATTTTGTTGAATCTTTATCGAAATTGGTTTTCCTGTCCAATTTAAATCAAATCACAAGTTATAATATGCTTATTAAGCTCATTTATACACCTCTAAACATCGTTAACCTAAATTGAATGCAAATTGTTGCAATTCCGACAAACCCTTAAACTCAGAATCATAGAAATTCTTTTTAACATGTTAAATGTTTGATTGTTTGATTCCAATAGATTCCTATGATGTTTTAGAGTGTATTGGTCTATATTTTAACACTTTTCATCCATGAATCAATAAGATTTAAACCTGGTCGAGTTCTTCTTAAACCCTACACATCAAAATCAGTTCAAATGTGTTTTTGGGTATGATTCGATGGTCAAAATATGTTATACAACCCATTAGAGTACTATCTCAATCAATTAATTATGCTAAAACACACTTATTAAATTTTCCCAATTCATACGCAAGAACCCCAATTTGAAAATGCATCAATTCAAATTTCTGGGTATAATTAGGCGTTCATAACATGTTCAGGACTTAATTCCGACCATATCCCACCATTCAATTTAGTCTCAAACACTTAAAATCATTTTAACCCAATTCGACTTAAACCCTAATTCAATTTCATTCGATTTAGACAAATTAAGCCGTTGGATCACAAAATCCTTGAATACCATGTCTTATAATTATCTAAACATTGTATGAACACTCACATTTTTGAGAAATCTTGAACGGATTTGTAGATTGAAATTGAATCGTTGATTTAGTTGGTGAAGAGTTAATATGGTTGGTGAAAAGTAATAACTTCAATTTAGATGCAGTTATTGCATTGTAACTTTTGTTTTGTAAAAAATTTTAGTTTCCAATCTTGTCACAATAAGTCCCTTAACCACATAACTTAGCAAACAAAGTCCCTTACTCACAAACTTTAACAAGACTTGACGTAATTTTAACAAGAACAATTTTAATACACCCCCTTGACTTATGAGTATTAGAAAACATTTTTAAGATCAAGGACGGTATCACAAGGATAATATTACCAACACATTTGAAAACAACATTTTTAAGGAAATATGCAAGTACAAATTTTAAAGAAAATTTTAAAATTTGAATTTCATACTCCCCCTCAACACTTGTTCGGAAAGAATTGGTAATTTGTTTAAATGAACAAAGTGTTGATGGAAATATTGTACTTGCATTTTTTTTTTAAATGAATGAAAAGAAAAGAAAACTGAAAATCTTTTTGTGTTTTTGAATAAGATATTTACAAAAGATGTTTTGGTATTTGACTTTCTTAGTTATGTTGAATAAAGTTTTGCAAATCATCCGGAGTCAAACACCTCATACCAATTTGAGGAACTAATTCCACAAATCTTGCATGGGGCAAGGCTTTGGTGAATAAGTCGGCTAATTGGTATTCAATACCTACAAAATATAATTCAATAGTACCCTTTTCAACATGCTCTTTGATGAAATGATATCGAAGTGCAATATGTTTTGACTTCGAGTGTTGAACTGTGTTGCATGAGAGGGAAATGGCACTCATGGAGTCGCAGTACATGGGAATCTTATTGAACATGTAACCGTTATCCATCAGCTGTGATCACATCCAAATGACTTGAGCACAGCATGCTGACATGGCTACATATTTTGATTCTATAGATGACAATGAGGTGCAATCCTGTTTCTTTGACAGCCAAGATACAAGTTTGTCTCCTAGAAACTGCACTCCTCCAGATGTACTTTTGCGTGTGTCTAAACATCCTGCATGATCATCATCTGAAAAAGTTATTTGTTCAAAACCAGAATCCTTCGAATACCAGATCCCCAAATGGATGGTTCCCTTTATGTATCGAAGGATTCTTTTAACCTAAGAGAGGTGTCTTTCAGTTGGTCGTGACTGATAACGGGAGCATAGATGTACAGCAAAAACTATATATGGTCTGCTAGATGTTAGATACATGAGGGACCCAATCATACTATGGTATTTTGTAGGGTCAACTGGTGTACCATGTAACTCAGCATCCAATTTTGGGGATGATGTTGACATAGGTGTGTTATAAGTATCACAACTTGTCATGCCATGTTTCTTTAAAATTTCAAGAGCATACTTGGACTGACTTAGAAAAATTCCACGGGGGGATTGATGAACTTGAAGTCCTAAGAAGAACGTAAGTTCACCCATCATAGACATCTCAAAATTTTGTTTCATTAATTTTGCAAAAGCATTTGAATACTTTTTATGTGCTGAACCAAAAATGATGTCATCAACATAAATTTGTACAATTAAGATGTCCTCCCCGTGTTTTTGAATAAACAGTGTGGGATCAGCGGATCCTTTGGTAAAGTGATTAGTAAGTAAGAATGCTGACAGTTTGTTGTACCATACCCTCGGGGCTTGTTTAAGGCCGTAAAGGGCTTTCTTGAGTCTGTACACATGATTAGGATGATCTGGATCGATGAAGTCCTCTGGTTGAGTGACATACACTTCTTTACGGAGTTGCCCATTTAGGAATGCAGTCTTCACGTCCATTTGATAAACGGTGATGTTCTTGTGGGCAACATACGCCAAAAACATGCGGAAAACTTCAAGTCTAGCCACCGATACAAAGGATTCTTCAAAGTAAATGCCTTCTTCTTGGCTGAAGCCTTGGGCAACCAGACGTAATTTGTTACGAATAACTGTTCCATCAGCATCAAGTTTGTTTTTCCAAATCTATTTAAGTCCGACAACATAGAGTCCATCGGGTCTGTCTACCAATTCCCAGACTTCAAGACGTTTGAATTGATCGATTTCTTCTTGAATTGATTCAATCCAATTGTCATAAGTCATGGCTTCTTTAATGTTCTTTGGTTCTGCTTGAGAGACGGTAAGTGCATAAATGCATGTTTCACCATCTGTGTGAAGTCTTTGTCGTGTCATAACTGGATTATCTGGATTACCAATCACATTTACTAAGGGATGATCTCTTGTCCATTCGTGTGTTGAAGGGTAATATTGAAAAAGATTATGCATATTAGACGGATCCAAGTTGCTTGTAGACGACTCTGCAATATCGGTAATGGTTGGAGCCGGAGCAAATGGATTAAAGAAGGCGTTTCCATCATAATTTGCAGGTGCTGGTACTTCTTGTTGTTGTAGATCTTCAGCTGCATTCTCAGTGCTGGAAGCTGTTTGTTCTTCCATTGATGGAGATTCAGTTGGAGGTGCATCTGCAGCAACTGTTGTTGTTGTAGTAGGTGTATCAGGTATAGGATTGTCATCAGGTTGAGCACCGGAATTTGTAGATACATCTGGTGCACGACTTGAAAAAGAATCATCGAACAGTGGAGCAAACAAGGTTTCCAATTCCTTACGGTTGAGGGAAAGTGGTGCAGCTGATTGATCTAGAAAATTTAGACGGTTAGTTGCGGGTCCTAAGCTGTTTTGCTCAGAAGCCATTTCTGTAAGCTCATCGAAATTAGCATGAATAGTCTCATGAATTTCTCTAGTACGACAATTCCAGATTCTAAACCCTTTAGAGTTCTCACAATATCCAATGAAGATACCAATGTCAGCTTTGGCTTTTAGTTTTCCAAAATCTTCACGATCATTATTTGGGTAACAAAGGGCACCAAATACATGAAAGTAATTTATATTCGGTTTTCGGTTGTGAATAATCTCATAAGGAATTTTGTGATGCCGTTTGGTGATCATGCAACGGTTTTGGGTATAACATGCAGTTGATACAGCTTCTGCCCATAGGTAATCTGGTAATTGAGCATTGATTAACATTTTTCTTGCAGCTTCCACTAACGTCCTGTTGCGTCTTTCGAAAACCCCATTCTGTTCTGGACTTCTTGCAATAGATGTTTGATGTTTAATTCCCACTTTCTCAAAATAATCTCGAAGAGTTTGATTCTTGAATTCAGTTCCATTGTCTGTTCTGACTTTTCCGAACGTATTACGAAGCTGAACTTGAATTTTTGTGAGAAAGGTGATGATCATTGAAGGAGCTTGATCTTTGCTTCGGAGAAAGTAGACCCAAGTCCATATGGAGTAATCATCGACAATTACCAAAATGTAGTGTTTCCCGTTTATCGTTTGAACACGCATAGGGCCACATAAATCCATATGAAGTAGTTGAAGAACGTGATCAGTACAGTTTTCTGTTTTTGAAGGGAAATGTGCATGAGTACTTTTTCCTTATTCACAAGCTGGACATAAGTGATCTTTTGCATATCAAAACCTTGGAAGACCGTCGACTAGTTTGTGATGTGCAAGTTCAGTCATGGTTTTGAAATTCATATGAGACAGTCGTTTGTGCCATAACCAGGATTTTTTCAAATGAGCTTTGGAGAGTAGACATATAGGAGAAGAAGCGGTCATATCAGACATTGAAATGGTGTAGACACTAGTTCCACGTTTGCCCGACATGAGGTCATTTCCTTGTAAATCTCGAACGAAACAAGTTTTCATCCTAAATGCTACTTCCAAATCCCCATCACAAAATTGACCGACTGAGAAAAGGTTGTGACCAAGGCCTTCGACATAATATACATGGCTAATTTCGATGTCTCCATTGACATAATCTACATAGCCCATGATAGCAGCAAAATGATCATTCCCGAATCTGACAGTGCCGATGAACTTTGCAACAAAGTTTACTAAAAGCTTGAGATTGCCTGTCATATGTCGGGAATAGCCGCTATCAACAATCCATAGAACAATTTGAACCACCTGCATCACACGAAGGCGACGAAGATGGAGTGATGGTAACGATGGAACCCGTTGGGTTAGTAACACAGTTATTAATAACCTTAGGTAGCCATGTAAAACTAGGTTTTCTTTGTAACCAACGTTGCCATGTCCAACTAGTTTCAGCTTTCTTCTTAGTGAATTCACTAGGTAATTGGATTGTCTTAGGAGTTTTATTCGCAACTATGGTTTTGTCTAAGGCATTCTTAGAAACTTCACTTGTTGGTTTTCCTAGTATAGACTTAGAAGAAATAGTGGGCCTAGAGTGAATACCAGATGTACATTTCTTGTTACGAGATAAAAGATATTTTGCAACACACTTCTTATGATCACCAGAATACATGATTTTACGATAGAACACACAAGATGCATCAACATTCAAAATATTCAAAGTCTTAGCATTCGTTACATCAAGATTAGAATTACAAGTTTGTAAGTTCGATTCTAAATCAGACGCAACATGCGTTTTATTCAAACTCCTAAGGTGATCTTCTACTTCTTGGTCTTTTAGTGTTTCGCTCCTAAGTTGCCAGGTACTAGTCTTCGTTTTGTTGCTCTTATGCTTGGATCTGCTAACGCTAGGAGGGGTGACTATTCATGTAGAAGTGGAAGCATTCAAATTAGTAGTATGATGGGATGTTTGCATAGGTGTTGTGTCCATTTTAAACATTCTTGGTGCAATCACATTTGTGTGAAAAAACTTCCCTTTTTAAATAATTGAATTTTCTCTTTGAGTTCAATGATGTGTGATTCTTTTGTTGAATTTTTGAATCGAGTTCTCTATTTAAGCGAACGGTGTCATTCTGATTTTGACAAATTTCATCGATGTCCTTTTCATATTTGAAAATTTGACTTTTTAAAACAGCATTTTCATTTTCAAGATTCTTAACTTTGGATGCGTGACTGTTCTGAAAGGACAATGTTTCTTTTTGACTTTGCAATTTTAATTCAAAATCAAGACTCTGAGTTTGACACCATTGCAGCTTCTGATTGAGTTGAAAATTTTCTTTTGAAAGTTTGGTTTGCACATCATCATTGAGTTTAACGATTCTCTTATTTTCTCTTTTTAAATTCACAATTTCATGTCTCAACGTTTCAGTGTCAGCAGTGTGATCATCAACAAGCATAGCATTGCAAGACACATAAATGGAATTCATAAACACAGAGATAATATCAGAACTTAGAACATCTTCCAAGAGTCGATCAGCTTTATTTTGTAAAACTTTGTTTTGACGTTTTTGTTTTAAGATCGCATTTTCTGTTGCATTGAAAGTGTTCATCGTGGTTGTTACTTCTGTTTTAAGTTCCTGTTCCCAGTGTGTAGCACAAAGACGCAAATGTTGAACATATGGTAAAAATTGTTTTTGAAAAATTTCTCTCTTTTCTTTTTCATAAGGAGATAGAAAAGTGGAAACTGTTATCTCAGAATTACGTCCAATTGCTTGTTCCAAAAATTTGATGTCTTCCATAAACGTATCAAAATATCTAAGTACAAGACATTGTTTTGGTAATGGTGCAATTACATCAAAAGATGGTAAAGGACCATTTATCTTTTTGAGAAATGAAGGTGTCAGAAATATGAGGTACTTTTGAATAATCAAATGGTTTATTAAACTTAACATTGCTCATTTTAGATCGACTCTCTTCTTCCTGTTCTTGTTCTTCTTCACAGTTATGTACAACAAAACGCATAATTAAATCATCAAAAATATGTTCTGCACTATACAACTTTGGATTTTCCTTGAGTGCTTTGTGTAGAAAACGTGGTTTGTCATCACCAATAGCAAAACCATAACCTTGGGGATTTTGCTTAAGAGTAAACTTTTGAATTGTTGTTACAGACTCACTAGTTTTATAAACAACTTTTTGAAACTCTTTTAATTTACATTCCAAATCTACGATTTCCTCAAGATAAGAATCAATTCGTTTCCTAGACACTTTTTTATGTTTAGAAAAACTAGCTTGACAAGTTGACAACTCTGTTTTTGTTTTTGAAAGTTCAGAATTGAGGTGTTCAACCGGTTGTTTGAAATCTAATTTTTCTTGTTCCATTTGAAAAATCAAGTTATTTTTGGAAACAGTTAATTCTCGTATTTGATGTTCTAAACCTTATCCTTTGACATAAGCTTTTTGGAATGCAACTTCAAAACTTTGTTCGCGTTTTTCTTTTGTTTCAAAATTTGTGAGTTGTATTTTATAGCACTCAAGATCCTTAGTTAATAATGCAACTTTTGCTTTTAAATTTCTGTTGATCTCATTGCATTTATCAATCTGAGATTTTTGTGAATCCAACTGGGCTTGGGTGGTCAATAGCAACGTCATGAGTTCTGGATCTGAACCAAGCGAAAGATCATTCTGTTCAATTTGATCATTGTTATCGTCATCAATTGGATCATCAAATGTAACAACTGTGTTCATTTGTTCATCTTCTTGAGGAGACAATAATGAATCATTTTGAACAACTTGCTCCTCGTCTGATGCAGATGCAGATGGTGATACAATTTCATGTATTAGACATGTTGAATTAGGTACCTGAGACAGACCGTCAGTATCATATATTGGGCCTGTGTCACTCATGTGCAATTCCTGCATGTTGGCCATTAGCATCACAGCTGCATTTGCTTCCAAGTCTTCCATGTCATCATCAGAATATGCATTTGCCATGACCCTGTTTTCTTTCTCAGTGAGAGTGCCCCCAGATTCATCCTTGAGAGCAAGAAGTAGTGCCTGCTTGTGGAACTCACTGCCTCTTGCTCTAGGTTTGGGACATGCAGTAGCCAGATGACCTTTCCCATTGCAGTTGTAACACTTAACCATTGTATTCCCATTCCCTTGATTCCCAGTCTCAACTATTTCAACTCTTCTCTGAGGAGCACCTGCATTGTTCCTACTGCCACTAGCTACAGTAAACCTTTGTCCATTTCTTGAGTTTCCCATATAACCTCCTGATCCAGTTCTTCCATAAGCACGATTCTGAATTTCAACTCGTCCATCTTGTACAACAGCTTGATTCCTTGTATTGGATGAAGTGCGGAGATGATTGTTGGATTTGTTGGAGAATTTGCTGAAAGCACGAGCAATGAGTGCAAATCCTTCATTTAATGAGTTGAATGCATCATCTTCTTCATTGTTTGTATTGGTGTAGAGCATGGTATCCGTGTTGTCATAGGGGACTAGTTGATTTGCAGTTGATTGCTGTGTTGACTCATATGGAATGAGTTGGGTGAAAGAGGTTTGTTGAGGATGGTTAAAATGAGGTTGCTGTTGGACATAAGCCTGGTTTGACTGTGGAGGTGGAGCAAAGTGAAATTGAGCTATCAATGCCAATGAGTTTGGAGTTGTAGAAGGTGAATAAGTACCACGAAGAGCTCGATCTTTGTCAACTTCAGATTCATGGTGCTTCAGATAATCATACAACAAACCATAAGATGCATTGTGTAGATTTTTGGCTTGACGAACAAACGTGACATACTTTTTCCAATCTGGACCAAGACAGCTGAGAAACTTTTTGTTGATTGCAATCCTGGGTAAAACAATGTTGTTTCTGTCCAAGTCATTAATGATGTTTGTAAATTGATGGTAATAAGACTCTAGTGATTCCCCTGATTCAATCATGAACATTGTGTATTCAAGGTAGAGTTTGGATTCCATGTCTTCTTGGTTCAGTTCAGTGCCTTCCATTAGGAGATGAACGTGTTCCCACATGTCCTTAGCAGTTTTCTGAGCATCAATGCTTCGGAAGATTGGATTAGGTATTCCATGAAGGATGTATGACATTGCAAGTTCATTTGCTTCACGATGAAGTATTTGCTCTGCAGTAAGTTGAGCATCAGGAATAGGGGTCACAGTTGCTACTCTTGGAGGAATAGCATTTGGATCTCCAGGAACCGTTGTAGTTGGCATTTGGAATGGACCATCAATGATATCCTTTTTTGTGGTTTCTTGAGTTCTATGAACCTTAAGAATCTACTTGCCCATTGAACATAATTACCTGGAGTGAGCATAGGAGGTATGTCAAGTGATCTAGCTTCATGTCTCGATTGTTGACTGCTGATGGCCTCACACATTTGATCAAACCAATGTGGTTGTTTTGTAGGAAGTGGATAAGATTGCATTTGTTGTTGTTGGTATGGTTGTTGTTGAGGGAATTGTTGTTGTGGGAAGAATTGATGTTGTTTCATGAATAGTTGTTGTTGAGGATATGACTACTGGTAGTAGTTAAAATAAGGTAGTTGAGACATGATTATGATAAGTTAACTTGTGTTGTTATGGATCTTGTAGACGACTGAGAAGTGTGCTGTGAGTAATAAAGTTTGGTTTTGGTTAAGTATGAATTAAGATGTTTACTGTTCACTTTCAATTCCGACAAACACTGTTCACATTCAATTCCGACAAACACTATTCACAGTTTGCCAATTGCGACGAGTTCACTGAATTGCGACAGAGTTCACTGAATTGCGATGGATTATCTGAATTCCGATGAAACTTGACAATTGCGATGGATCTTTAAGAATTGCGATAGACTTTGCAATTGCGACAAAACTTTGCAATTTCGATAAATTATCTGAATTGCGGTGGAACTTGGCAATTCCGATGATTTCTCACTAACTTATACAAGATAGGAGATTTCCACAAAGTCGAAGTATTTTCACAAGCTTGTACAAGCAAGGAATCTACAGAGTATACAATTCCGATAAACCCTTGTTCTTCAAATTTGATAAACCCTTTATGTCCAATTCCGATAAACCCTTATGTCCAATTCCGATAAACCCTCTTTACGAATTCCGATAAACCCTCTTATCCAATTCCGATAGAAAAACAGTTTTTTCAAAACACTTTCTTTCAATCAAAAACAATGTTTAAACTGATTCTCTTTGGATAAAAACGTTTAAAAACGCTTAAATGATAAGAAAGTTTCAAGCTTTAATGTTTTAAACAAAATTTGAGCAATTTCGATGAAGTGGAACTAAGTAAACCGGATGTAACTAGTGTAAATCGAAAAAGATCTAAACTTTTGACTATAAATCAAACTTCTAAACACTATAGAAATCTTAACACTTTACAAGTGTGAAGAATGAGTGCCAGAAATGAGATTTTGTCACTAAATAACTACAAAACAACTCGTAAACTAAAGATAAGCTACGAACTAAAAAAATTCACACAACTCAATAATCTTTAGGCAAATGATACCACTTGTTAGGTCACTAAATAAGTATAACACAAGTAATATAACAAGAGAGATGAGAGAAAGAGAGAAGAGAATGGCTCGTTATCTTCACACAAGAGAGAATGACAAAGTATAGCTTGCATATTGAAATAACCAACAATAAGAGAGTAGCATTACATGAGTATTTATAGGCATTGCATTAGGGCAACACCTTAAGCATTCTTTCTAGAAACTAAAGCTAGGCCACGGCCCATGGACCTTCTACAAGGGCCGGGGCATCATAACTAACTTAAAGGCCATATACATAGCAACCTATTACAAATGAGATGACCTAGACTTGATATTAATGAAATGTGTTCCCAACACGATGAAACAGGAATAGCTTCGTTGCTTCTTCCTGGCAGGAGAACGGCCCATATCAGATTTGTTATACCGCTAGAGTTAATGGAGAATAGTACGTGTGGTATAAAACAGAACACACGCCTGGCGGAGCTTATGAAAGAAGTCAGTTTAATAATATGGGACGAAGCACCCATGACTCAGAGGTACGGCTTCGAAGCGCTGGATAAGACACTTAGGGACATACTAGGGTACCCAAATGTGGCAAACAGAGAACGCATGTTCGGAGGCATGACCGTCTTACTTGGAGGAGATTTTAGGCAAATTTTACCGGTGATACCAAAAGCAAAAAGACAGGAAGTGGTCAAGTCTTGCATAAACAGGTCAAAATTATGGTCAAAATGTTAAGTGTTTAAGCTAACACGCAACATGAGGGTTAATGAATACAACACGCAAGGAAACATTGACACAAATAAACAAAAGTTTAATCAGTGGGTTTTAGATGTGGGGGATGGAAAGGTGCCAGCGAAAATGAAGGAAGGAGAGGATGAACCAACTTGGATCCAAATTCCCGAAAATTTCCTCATCAAAGATTGAAAGTGTCCCATAGCAGAGATTGTTAAAGTAACATTTCCGGATTTCACTATAAGGCAAACAAACGAAGGCTATTTAAGAGAAAGGGCAATATTGACACCGAAAAATGATGATGCAGATGAAATCAACGACCATATGTTTAAAATGCTAGGAGGGCAATCTGTTACCTACAAAAGTTCAGATGAAGTCTGTAAAGCATCAAATGATGCCCTCGATCAGGAACAGTTATACCCACCAGAGTTTTTAAACTCTTTGAAGTTCCAAGGGCTGCCACCGCACGCACTAAAGTTAAAAAACGAGATGCCGGTAATGCTGTTACGGAACGTCAATCCGAGCCAAGGTATGTGCAATGGAACCAGGCTGATTATTACACATCTCGGAGATTTTGTCATCCAGGAGAAAATCATCACCGGTTCTAACATCGGAGGTGTGGTATTGATACCAAGAATTACGCTGACATCAAACAGAAATCAGTGGCCGTTCATTGTGAAAAGAAGACAGTTCCCCATTAAACCATGTTATGCAATGACCATCCACAAGAGTCAAGGGAAATCACTTGATTTTGTAGGCCTGTATCTACCAGCACCAGTATTCAGCCATGGCCAACTCTATGTGGCGATATCTAGATTTACCAGCCCGGAAGGACTGAAAATTCTAATGATGGAAGACACCGACAAGAACTTAAAACATCACACACGCAACATTGTCTATAAAGAGGTTTTTAACAACCTATACTAGCACCGCAAGGTATGCCTTATAACTCTATACTGAAACCATATTACTTTCGCTCTCAAGAAAATCATGCCATAAAAAAAAAAAAAAAAAAAAAAAAAAAAAAAAGGTAACTTAATTAGTTTAACCTACTAATCTTCATGATTGATCGATGAAAAACTAAAAACTAAACATAACATGTAAATCACTATCAGTGTCAATTACAATCAAACACATACAATTTAAAAACAGTGCACACCTGAAAAAGATATCTTGGGATGGTAATTGAAATCGACCAATAATTACGGATTTCAGGTTTCACAGGTAGTTCCATTTAGTTTGGGGGTGGTTGTGCCGCGACGCGCCATCGTGAGTGGTACCAAAACGCTTGCTGGGGTTTCAAGGTTCTCACAGATACAATCAAAATGAAGGAAAGGGAAACTAAAAAAAAGATAAAAAAGAGTTTAAAAAAAATTGGATTTCTCAAAATTACATTCTAAAAGTTTAAATTTTTAATTATTTACTTCTGCTAAAAAAAAAAGAAAAAAAAAGAAAAAAAAAGGATAACTCAGAAAGTATGTTTCTAAAATATTAATATGTGTGTATAATAAGTAGTGTATGTTTCTAAAATATTAACATGTGTGTATAATAAGTAATTAAAATTATAATATTTATACAATAAACCAATATACTCAAATAAAATTTATACAATTTTAAACCGTGCGTTTCGATTTAAATATATAAGATTTCTAATTCTGTATTTAAACTTATTTTTACAGAGTATCAGTATGGAAGGACGCTCAAATAGAGAAACATCAAAGCTGAGAACCGCTAAGGAAGCAAATCAAACGTGCACTTACTATTTACAAGAACGTGTACTAATGGTTAAACGCATCTTTAAGCATCTTTCATACGAAACATTCCTATTTATAAGAGCTTAATAAAGCGAATTCCTTAGTTTAACACTTTAATCTTCTCGACTAATGTTAGCACACCTAAATAACCGTTGCCAGACTAATGCTACTTCATGGTAATCCAAGCCCGTGTATCGCACGGGGCATGCTGCCTCGTTAACATATAAAGAAGACTACACCCATATGTTTAATTGCATTTAATCATTTTATAAAAACATAGACTTGTGTTCATTGTAAGTGTTGAACTTGTTTTATAAAATTGATGCGGGTATTGCGAAGCAAGCTTTACAACCTCTTAGACAGTGTACGTAACCGTTGTAGTGTATTAAATATAAGTTTAAGGGATTGATCGTTTTCTAAAGGAATAGTGAGGCAGTCTCGTAAAGTATGACAAAATGATCTAATGGACGAAAGAAGATTATTTTTGGTACTTTTGTATATATTAAAAAGCAGGTAAACAATCGATGCTCACCCCTACCACAAACAATGCAATTTATTAAATATTTAAATATCAAATTATAATTTAAATCATAAATTTTCTTCACTTTCACTTACTTATTAGAACCTATAAATGTATATACAAAAAGAATTATAAAGACAAATTAATGATATTATACACTCTCGCTGCTGTGCCCGATGACTAGTTTTGATTAATATACGTTAGTACCATGTTGCGATAGAAAAAAATAATAATAATAAATAAATAAAATAATAACAATAATAATAGTAATAATAATAATAATAATAAAAAATAAAATACCCACAAAAGACAAAAACGACTGCCGACAAGTGGCTGGTCATTTATAAATTTATTGATCCTATACCATTTTCGTCTTCTCCACCCTTAAACAAATACACCCTCCGTCCCATATTAAGTGTCCACTTTTCAAATGCACAAAGTTTTAGGAAATTCCACTAACTACACTCTCCACCAATCAAATATCACTATTACCCACTAAAGTCTCTTCTCATTGGTTGAAATATTCCCTGAACACTTAATTTGAGACATCCCAAAATTTCATTATGGACACTTAATGTGAGACGGAGGAAGTACAACGTACGTAAGTAAAACGTAACCATTTTCGTCTTCTCTACCTTTAAATCCATGATCATCTTTCTTTCTTTTTCTACTATCTTTTACGTGTAACCAATAAGTGTAACACATATGTTAAAGTCTCAATTGTTACTCGGTATGCTTGTACGGTTTTAATCATTATGTTATTTTGTTCCTTTTCCAGGCTTATAAATATATAGTAACATTTCCAATAGCATATCTATCAAACTCTCAAACATGTCTCACTCGACTAGCAACACACATTTACTAGTCTACCCGTTTCCGGCCTTGGGCCATATTATCCCGTTACTCGACCTTGCCCATCTCCTTCTACGACGCGGCTTCACCATCACCGTCATCATTAGCACGGCTAATCTCCCACTTCTCGACCCTCTTATCTCGTCATACCCTTCTTCGCTACACAAACTTCATTTCCCTGATCCCGAAATCAGCCCATCCTCTCATCCGCTTATTTCCAAAGTTATGTCAACTCAAAAACTATTTGATCCCATTGTTAAGTGGTTCGAATCTCACCCTTCACCACCTGTTGCCATTGTTTCCGACTTTTTTCTTGGGTGGACTAATGAACTTGCTGCTCACCTAGGTATTAAACGTGTTGTGTTTTCGCCTTCAGGGGCTCTTGGTTCTTCTATTTTTCATTGTTTATGGCGAGACGTGGCAAAGATTACTGATGAGAATAGTGATGGAGATGAAAACTATAAAATATCGTTCGCAGAAATCCCAAACAAGCCCGAATTTACTTGGTGGGAAGTGTCACAAGCTGCGCGTTGTTATAAAAAAGGAGATCCTGATTTCGAATCTTTTAGGAAAGGAATGTTGGCTAATATGACAAGTTGGGGAATTATGTATAACACATTTGAAGAGATGGAAGGGGTATACATTGACTACATCAAGAAAAAAGTTGACCATGATCGGGTTTGGGCCGTGGGCCCATTACTTCCCGATGAGCATGGCTCAGTGGGTAACACTGGACGAGGTGGGTCAAGTGCAGTCCCACCTCATGACCTACTCATGTGGTTGGATAAAAAGCGTGATGACTCTGTTGTGTATATTTGTTTTGGTAGCCGGTTCGCATTAAGCGAAAAGGAAATGAGTGCGTTAGCAAATGCACTTGAGCTTAGTAATGTTGATTTTATTTTGTGTGTTAAGGCAAGTGATTCATGTTTCATTCCTAGTGGATTTAAAGATCGGGTAGCTGATCGAGGTTTCATAGTGAAAGGATGGGCCCCACAATTTGCGATATTAAGACATCAAGCTGTGGGGTCATTTGTGACTCATTGTGGGTGGAACTCGACATTGGAAGGAGTTGCGGCAGGTGTGATGATGTTGACATGGCCAATGGGTGCAGACCAGTATGCGGATGCTAAGCTACTCGTTGACCAGTTGGGTGTTGGGAAAAGAGTTTGTGAAGGAGAGCCCGAGGTTGTTCCTAACTCAGTTGAGTTGGCTCGGTTATTGGAGGAGTCATTAAGTGGCGATATAGCAGAGCGGGTTAAAGTCAAGGAACTAAGTCGAGCAGCTAGCAAAGCAGTCAAAGAAGGAACATCAATACGCGATCTAAATATGTTTGTTAAGTGTCTATCTGAGCTCTAAGATCATGAAACACCAGGGTATTGAGGAGTCAAAGACATGCTACAAAGATCTGTTGAATATGATTTGACAATTCTAGCTGTTTGATATGTTTGTCAACTTTTTATTCGAGCTTTAACATTCATCCATACGTAAGCTAGCTACAACTAATGCTTGTCAACTTGGTTTACGATAATATAGAGAGTTTGGACATTTTATTTAAGTGTGCCAACATAACTTAAGGATGCAGTGCATCTCTTAACAGATATATACGAATATGAGAAGTGTGACGGTTGAGAATGTATAAACGATTAGAGCATAAGTGATACTTCAACATATAGACCACCCGGCCACTTGTCGAGAATCTAACTTTCGAGAAGTGATTTGATGGTGGGTACGTTTTGATCAACTTGGATTCGCATGATGATCATGATTTTGGTAATGACTATCGATATATAGAATAAAACTATGACAATTTTGATCCATATATAAAGTGGATTACTGAACATCTCTAAAGACTCAAAGAAGTGAATTAACTAAAAAAATTAAAAAGATTAGGCCATACAAATAGATATGCACCGTAAATAAATAGATACTCTCTCCGTTCCAAATTATAAGTCCATATTGGTATTTTTGGTTGACCCAAAATACTTGTCCACGTTTATATTTTAACCAATCAAAAGAGTCTTTAGCGGAGAAAGATGATATTTGATTGGTTAATAGCTTAGTTAGTGTAGATTTCTTAAACTTTGTGCAAAGTGAAAGTGTACTTATAATTTGGGACCGAGGGAGTATTATTGATTGTGTTTTAGTGATTACATAAGAAAGATTGCATATGTATTTATAATTAACATATAGCTTTGTGAACAAGCAATCTAACACTAAACCTAATGGACTATAAGCCTACAATTAGGCTTGGGCCTTAACCTAGTCATCTAACACTCCTCTACACTTTGAACGGGAGATTTTCTGACGCAAAAACTGGATAGAATGTTCAAATGTTCTTGCTTTTCATCTTCTTTGTGTTTTGCACTTCTTCCATTTCGTTTTCTTTCTTTTGTACAGAGGTAGAGTTATATTCGGCGGCAAAGTTGTATACTGCTTGCCGACTTCCTCCTTTTTGTGACGTTTATTTTTTACACCATGGCTTGCTTTGCCTTAGGTAGGAGTGGCAATTTTGTGATCAACTATTTTTGAAGACGACAATGATCTCCGGCGTTAAAACAAGGAGTCAGGTTGATGAGACAAACTAAGCTGATTGATGGATAAATCAACATAATATGAGTGTTATGACGACTAGGGATTTGTAAGCTAGGGTTTATGTAATAAAAAGAAAACAATAAAGCCATAAAGGATAAATAGACCGGGATCCTTCCGAATCATCAACGAATACCCGATGATCGGAAGATAACTGTTTTTGTTGTGGGTTGTACCTAAAGCTTTGATACCATGTAAAATAATAAATAGATATTATTGATTGTGTTTTAGTGATGACATAAGAAGGATTGCATATGTATTTATAATCACCACGCAGTTTTGAGAACAAGCAATCTAACCCTAAACCTAATTGACCCTACGCCTACAATTAGGCTTGGGCCTTAACCTAGTCATCTAACAATATATACATATGTTCAAGTACGTTGGGCAATTACTATGGCAAGATTTACGTGTAACAAAATGTTTTTGGTACTTAAGCGCGACTCACAAGCTAAGAGTAATTTGAACTTGAGTCTGAGTCGAGCTAAAACCGGACTATGTCTCGACACTCATTAAATCTAGAGTTAACTGCAGTTTTCATCCTTGTGGTTTTCTGTATAAATCATTTTCAGTCCTTATATATATATATAATTATATATATATATATATATATATATATAATATATATATATAATATATATATATATATATATCAAATCCACTCAAAAAGTGAAACACACCTGTTTTAGGTTTACTCCAATTTTACTAACACTGTTAGTTTAACTATGTTTGACTGTTAATTAAGAGAGTATTTTTGACTCTTCATGCATCCTATAAAAAAAAGGTTAGTATTTCCCTTTCTTCATACTCTCTTTCTTTTTTCTTTCGGGTAAAAGCCAAAATATTCTATTTACAACCCCACATAACTCATTATACTTCCTTAATTCTTAAACCACTCATTATGATTAATTAACTCATTTTTCTCACACTAAAAGACAATAATACCCTTTGTCTTCTTCACTAGCCATCACCACCAACTTCGGCCGTCAAAACCACCACTACTTCAGGCCCTTTTTTTCTTCCTAAAACTGTGAGTTTGGGCAAACCAACATTACAATCACTTCAATGCACCACCCAAGTTTCTATTTTTATAAACTTATACTAAAACTTGAAATAAAACCCTAAAGTTTCAATTTGTTTATGTGATTGTTTTATGAAATTAAGTTGGGGCTTCTAAAAATCAACCATAGAATTCCACGACACCACACTCCTTTCCCTCATTTCATCAAACAATTTATGGGCAAGTGGGTCATTTATAAGTCTGGTTTTGATGAGTTTGGAGTGGATTTGAAGTGAATGTTGTTTGGTTTTGCAGGTTTTGAAATCTGGGAATAATAAGGTTGATGCCAAGTGTGGGGTACACACCTATTGTTGGGCACCTATTGTGCACCCATGTTTTACAGGTTGAACAAAGTGTATGATCGTTGTGAAATTGCACAAATTACAAACGCTTAAACCAGTTTGAGTTCCGTAATCTATGGCTAATTGGTAAAACAAAAAAAATGAAGGTATCATAATAAAGCAACTGACAAAATGACAACTTTGTATCCATGATCATATAACGCTACAAAGAAAGATCGTGAGAATATCAGAAATGATTTAGGATATTTAATTTAATTGTTACTTATGTTAAAATATTTTGTTTTGATTAACTTTTTGTGGAAATTTATTGTGTGTTTTGTGAAGTTATCTGAGAGGTGCAATTTAGTTGGCTCGAATATAGGTTTTTTAACCGGAATTTATGGTGGTTGTGTTGAGTTTTATAATGTAGAAGATGAAAATGGATTAAATGACCAAATTACCCATAATCGTGATGTATAATGAGTGGTTAAGAATTGAGAAAGTATAATGAGTTATTTGTGATAGCACATTAAGTATTTTTGGCTTTTACCATTTTCTTCTTCTTCTCTCTCCCCCCATCTCTCTCTCTCTCAATCTCTTTCTCCTCAAACAAACATAAACATAGTGACCACCACCATCAACAACCACCAGCACAAGAAGCTTGTCGGAATCTCGCCGTCAACAACCAAACACCAAACCTACCATAAACCCACTACCAAACCCATACCCGCCACCTAAACCCCCAACCACAGTCTACCACCTCCACATAAACCCCACCGCCACTACCTAACCGCGGCTAAACACCCACCAAACACTAAACTTTCAATAAATTCTTTCGGCTTAAACAAAAACCCAAACATCTCAACAAATTAGAAAAAAATAGAAACCCTAACAAACACAGTTATATTTGTAAGTTACAAACTTTGAAAAACGAAAAGCCACACTGCACAAGTAGATATGAGATTATTTTCGAATCCACAAAAACAAACATAAAGATCATAAAATTAATCGTGGATTGAAATCATCATCATCATACAATTGGTGAGGAATTTTGATGTTTTATGAGTTGGGTTTATATTGATTTTTGATTTTCTTTTGAAGAATTTGGATTGTTTGTGATACATAATAATGTGCGCGTGTTTTTAAATTTATGTGTATGTATATGTGGTTGAAACATCTATGTTTCATGATGATGATGATGATGATTGTTAGGTCACCATAATGTAAACGCACAAGTATAGAAATGAGATAGAGATGATAGATGGATGATTACTTCAATATGAGAAATAAATAAACAAAGGTTTAGTATAGATAATGAAATAACCAACTCTCATAATGTTGTCTTACATGTGATATATATAGGGAAGGACTAGGACAACACCCCTAGTATCCTTCATTTCATACGAATGGGCTTAAACACAAGGCCCATGGACTTAAGTCTAAATAGACAAACATATGAGACTAAATAATATAGCAACCTATTACAAAACTAATGACCGACACTTGATAATAATAGAACGTATTCCCAACAATCTCCCCCTAAGGGTTGGTCATCATAGGTTGCTTGACGTCTTCATTGCTTCTTTGACTTTGACTTTTATGGCCTTAGAAGTCTTCAAAAACTTTACATCTTTGTTCTTTGTTCTTTGTTATTTGTTGTTCTTGTGATCAAGTGATGGTGTTATCTGCCTTTCATCAACGTCATTGTCTCTGGTGTCTTTACCCCTTTCCAACATGCTCATACGTCTTTTGACTTTGGGTTATCATGCTTACGTAGCTCTCAATTCATTAGCTTTGATCTTTGTCTTTGAACTTTGTAGATTCTTCAGCATGACGTAGAATCTTTCTTTGAACTTTGCTTTGCTTTGATCTTTGTGATGTTTGTATGAGCATGTGGAAACTGATGTAATGTTGTTGATGGTAATGGTGGTGATAGAACTCCTGGTCTCCACAAGTACCTGCATGAAAACAGTTAGCAATAAAGCATCCGGTAGTTACAGGTTCAGACTTCGAGATCATTAACAACATAGTGTGAAAACTTTCTCTAATTCTTACCAAGGCCGTTCCTGAATTGGATACCCCCGAGAGGGCTTACACAGATATACCGAAGTATATCAATGATTTTGGTGAGCCGCTGAAGTATACCAAAGTATCACTCCACGACTGTAGACCGTTTGAAACCACCGCGAACACTAAGCATAACCCACAAGGGATTACCGAAGTGATCTACTGTCAGGGCTTTTTGATGTTGACCCTGGCAGGAATTTCCATTTAATCACTGAGAATTACAATTTTGAATTCCCTCATGAATGTTCTTGGCAGATTGCTAAGATCTGCGTAGGACTCTTTTTATTTACAACTGGTTTCATTAATGTTGAACAACCAGTGTAGAAGTATTAAGTTTTCCTAAGAGATATTTTGATGTATCTCATGGATCTAGACTCGATATAGTGCGCTTTGATTTTAAGTTGTCGGAGGCATGGAGCAGATTGCCTCTTTTTTCAATATCAACACATTTCGGAGTGAAAGGTCGATAGATTAGGTAGGGTTCTCCGTGTGAAATGAAACAAGTACCTTTTTAGAGATGCTTGAGTGGTTAGAAGGTTAAGTGAAGTGTGTCACTGGGTCCATGACGTCTTTGTCTTCAATACCGGCATCACCTTAGTAACAACCAGTAGCATATGTATTGAACTCGGTTTCTGCCCTAAGGTTGATCATTTGGAGGGCTATTTCTTTTCACCTTTTTTCATAACTTTTTCTTTTTAATTCTTCAACCTCTTCTTTCTCCTTTCATTCTTTACTTCTTTTTTCAATCGTACCTAAGGAATTCTAGTACTAAACTATTGGTGTTGTCCTTGGGTAGATCCTTCTGGCTTTGGCGGATCATAGGACGTATTTCCTAACCTTAGTCACCTTATGACTCCATGACTATCCTATTTTGCGATAACAAATAATCATTTAAAAATCTCTCAAAGTGTTTGAGATCCAGAAACTTATTTTGTTAACGCTTTGAGAGTTTTGGTTCTTTTTAGAAATACTCCCCCTTCACATGTGCTCGTACATTTTTAAGAAAAATTTGCACATGTTGGATAGAGTTTCCACTTTTCAATTGATCCACTTTCAGTGAACAAGACCGATTCGAGACACGCTTACATCACTTGTTAGACTAGCTTGAAATTATTACCCGGCCTGGTCATGTTCAAGGAAAGTTTCTCGAAACGGTACACTCTACTCAGGCAAGTCCTATTCGAGACACGCTTACATCACTGGTTAGAACAGCTTGAAATTATTAACCCTCCAGGACAAGTCCTTTTGATTACTAACATTTGAGTTTCGTCAATTCATGGGTTAAATCTGAGTCGAGCTCATACGAGATTCCACATTTGTTACCATATTTTAATCACTTTTGTTTATCTCCCCCTCAAAAATAGCGTATTGATGTTGTTTTTGGAAAACTCTTTGAGTGTTAAAATCTAAAGAAGAAGATTTCTATCTAGAGTTGAACCTTATGGGTTCCTTTTGAAGAGTTGTTTTTGAGATAAATGGAAATCTTGCAGTATTTGTGATGTTCAAAGCAGAGTCATTCTTATATTGCAGCCAAAAGCATTCCAGATTTTGAAAATTTGAAAAGTTTTGAACGACTTTGCTTTGGTCTCCACACTTGCTTTACTGGTGTAAAACGAGAGTGTGGAGTTTGAAAAACTTGTTTCTCATCATTTAAATCCTTTTTCAAGTTTAGCCTTTTGACACATTTAGACCTTTGACCTCTCTCATTTGAGCAGTAAGACCTCAATAACACCGCACGATAATATCTAGTTAATTTTATACTTTGAAAAACACTCACGAGAGATTGGTGTAGCAGAGATCATGAGCATCACAAGTTATGAACGATTTGAAAAATTTGCAACTACATGAATGAAATAGTTTTGTAACAGTTGACCATTTTTCTCTCACTCAAAATATGTTCCATAAGAAATATTTAGGCAATTGTTGAAATTTTGACGAAAGATATTTTGACTTTAAATGGGATGACATGTACTTGCACACAGAAAATGCATCAGGCACAAACAAGCATACAGATGAATCAAAAACTCATTCTAAATCTTCCTAAGTGCTCATAATTCTCAAATTAACACACAAGATCACATATTAATTGATTCTTTCACTCAAAATTTTTGATTACTATCATGGTTTGGGGTTATGATATGAGACTTTGCACGCATGTTAGCATCATAATGCCTGAATATTATACAAACAAACGCCCTAGTAGTAGCAACAAAGACATCGACATCTTAAACCCGAAGTCACGTGATTTCAAACCTATGTTGTTTCTAATCGTGCAAACACCCAATCGAGCATTCTTTAGTGTTCTCTAAAGCTGTAATACCCAAAATTTCAAAACATGCAAAATTACCAAAATACCCTTGTAACTTAAAAATTCAATTAATGATTATATAAAAACATCAAATAAATCACAAACTCTTGGAAATTAGCAACATATGAAGTATGATAATTTTTTACTTGAACATTTTAATATTCTAAATGTCCTAAAAATACTTGTCACACCATAAAATAATACCTTGGGCCGAATACTTATATATATATATGTATTTATTTCTTGTTAAATGATTAAAAACAAATAAATAAGGGATAAGTACTACAATTAAAAGGAAACCTTGACAAAATCAGTAAATTGATCTCATCACAATCACTTGGTCCGAAAATCATGCCCTCCCCTCCTCCATTTACACAGTTTCTTAATTGTTTCCTTATTATTCATTCTAAAAACCCTAAAACACAAACAAAAACTCCCAATCGGCCACCATAATTTTCCACGACCTCTTATCATTTTTCCTGGATACCTTGGTGTTAAAAGAAGTCTAGAAAAATAGGAGTTAGAATATTGAAAGCTTGGATTGCTTGGTTTTGATTTTTGTTCGAGTTCCATTCTTGCCGAGAGGTATGAAATTCCCACACCTCATCCGACCATTCTAAAGGCTATCTGGTATTTTTATAACACTTCTTACATCATATGTGATCTATATAAAATGTGTATCATGATCCATGCACGTTACATAAATCGTAAGAATTTTAAATACCAAAAACATGAAATAAATCCAAAATCGTCCATGCTATTTTTCCAGGCTTTGTACATATTTTATTTCGATCCTTTGCATGTCATATAACACTAGAAAAATGATACTTGAAATTATCTAAGCTTAAATCATCCATGGTGAATTTATTTTGAAACCGGATCAAAAATGAAAAGAGTTCGAAAATAAAATAAAAGTCGAATGGGTTAGGGTTTGAGTTCTTGGTGTTTAATCTGGTATAATAAATGTGTTTTAAGGTTAAATCAATGATTGGTAATGATTGGAAAATTGTAGGGTTAGAGTTTGCGTTTTATATTAATACCGATTGAGAAATTAAAAAGTTTTGGGTGTGTTTTGCGATTTTATAAACTTGTGGGTTATTTTTGTAAGACACTTTGGAACAGGGATGATTCGTATAAAATATTATATGGGGTAATTATATGTAAATTTCTTAATTAAAAGGTTTAATTGGTAAATTATTAAATTAGTAATTCGATTTGCAAAATTATAAACTAGAGGGGTTTTGTTTCGTAAATTCTGGAAAATAAAGGGTGTCTCGTATAAACATTTATGTAAGGGGTGTAATGTGTAGTTTTGGATAATTGAAGGCTTAATGGGTAAATATGAATATTTAAGGATCGAATTGCAATTTATTTAATTATAAGGCTTAATTTGTAAATTAATTAACTTAAGGGTATAATTCGTAAAATTGTTAAAGTCAAAGGATTTGAATCGCATATATGGGTAACTCATGTTTTGAAATGAATAACTTGTAATATTTGCACTTTAGACCTTTATCTTTGGCACATTTGCATTTAAAACCGCTAAATATAGAAAGTTGTCATATGAAACCTTAAACTATTATAACTTGCTAAAATGAACCCTATTTCCATAATAATACATAATTAATGACTTAACCTAAATTATAATATTTAAATCGTTCTAATTAAGGAAACTTTCTAAAAATGGAAACTTGCTAATTTTGGAAACCTGCTAAAAATAGAAAGTTACTTAAAATGAGTAAACTTACTTAAAGTGGAAACTTACTATATATGGAAAGTTGCTAAATTTGGAAAGTTACTTAAAATGGAAAGATAAACCAAAATGAGTAATCTGAATTAAGAACCATTTGTAATTCTGTCTTCTACTCCTTTAGGTGTGAAGAAGGAGTGATCTGATTCTTTCAGTGTTTGCTATCTTGTGTTTGTTTTCCGAATAAGGTACAGATATTCTGACTTTCTCACAGGTTTCTCATGAACTCTGTCTCTCTTGTCTATATTACTCCCTTGAACCTTGCTATGCTTCCCTTGATTTGTGAACCTTGCTATGCTCCCCTTGATAAATTGAACCTTGCTATGTTCCCTTGATACTTGATATAATTCGTTCATCACCCTGTGTCATGAATATTCAAATCCTTGGATACCTTGAAGGTTCATTTGACATTATAACTGGATGCTAAAACCTTTCCAAATTATATATGAAAATGCTTTGAGAAAAACTATTTAAAAACGATGTTGTTGAACCTTTGCTATAAACCTTGGTATGACTCTTGATTCGAACCTTGACTTGAACCTTGATATGAAACTTGACTTGAACCACTTGATATGAAACTTGACTTGAACCACTTGATATGATACTTGAAATTGGACACTTGATACTGGATACTTGACCCTTGACCCACAGTTTGATACTACGAGCCACTACTTTTATAACTAGGCATGAGGGTTTCATGTCCTTGTCATTGATGCACCGATGACTTGACTCTAGGGTAGGAGAGTGATGACCTATCCCGTCCCTGACCTGACTTGTTTACGTAGAGCAAGAACTTGGCCTACTGGGGCGTATGGATGCATTCTAGATTTGTTTCATGTTTCGATGGATTTATCATATTACTTGGTATATACTTGGTGACTGATGGTGTGTGCGATACACGTCTTTCACATCTTGGGAGCTAGCTACTCCAACCCTTGGAGGTATCCCCTCACATTATACTTGGTATACCGAGGTCTCCCCTCCGTATACATGGTTACTTGATACTTGACTTGACTTGGGCTCGTGGTGGATTACTGTTTTCTTTACCTTATAATCTCTTACTTTTTCCTAACTCTTATTATACCTTGCATTGTTTCCTTTACTCCACTATTCTATTATTACTGCTTGTTACCTCTATATCTGTTCACTAGGCTTTTCAAGCTCAGCCGCATTTCTTTTCCTGCGGCAGGTTTTAGTAGGAAGCTGGGTATGAGTGGAGAGTATCTTGGACTTAGAAGGCTATCCCTTGATAGATATTCCGGATTAGAGATGGCTAGAAGAGATTATTCTAGACTTAGTACTTATTGAAATTCTCATTGTAACCTTGTATTTTCAGATTTTCCCTTGTAACCATTGAATTTCATTTTGTATTAATTAGTCATATGCTTGTGTTTGCTTTGATATGTCACCATAACGTAATACTTCTACCCTTATCGGGTTGGGGTGTTACAATTATGGTATCAGAGAGACAGGCTACGACTCGTAATACATTTACCCTTGACCTGTGAGTTTTGGACCATTAGGCTTCCACTGTAAGAACATAGGAGAACACCTTGAGAACCTGCTTTAGGATTTCTTAATATGAACTTAAGTTTTTACCGGTGAGGAATGGGTAGACTAAGACATCTATGTTAGTAGCATTGCTTCCGCATCACTCTGATTCGTGCCTTGCTTTTGGTTAAAGCCTGTTGAGATCACTTTTGGAGATTGAAAGCTTATGCTTTGTACCACCTAAGATTTGAAACCTAAATAAATCTTGAAGGCATTGAGAATTGTATAGTAATTGCCTGACACTATTTGATCCTTATCTTCAGATTCCGACTCTGACCTCTGATCATTTTGTTAATCATTTTGATGCCTCTTCGGGCATTCTAAGAATCTCCATGGCGATGACGTACTTGATACATTATGCGATTTGTTTCTTGCTTTTGATAAACATCTATGAATCTTCCGACGCTATTTGATTTCGTCTTACCCATCTCTGTCCCTATGAGAAGTCTTGTGGTGTTTAACTACGAGTATAAGAATGTTTCCCTCTCACTTTTGAACTATAAGACTTGCTTTGTTGATCTGTCTTTCTTTGGAAAGTTAACTTCGATTTTATTATGATAAAGGATTGGTTGATTGAGCATTCAAAATATTGACAACTATCCTCCTATGTCTCACCTTTGGCGTTGAGACAATTTTGAACTCCCTACCATGGTTACCGATTGTTAAACTTTTGGCTATCACTATTACTCTGGAGACGCGTGTGTCACCTTCGCGGTTATGAAGTTTTCCTAGAACCCATTTCGTACACCAATGAATGAACCTTATCTTGAGAGTTATTTGGCACCCTGAGTTTTCTGAATATGATTCCTGGAGAACCACCAAGTTTTCCACCGGAGTGTGAAGTAGGATTTTACATGATACCGAGAGATTGTCTAGTCACCAAGCGAATATGTCTTTCAGATGTGTCCGGGATCATACCAGTTGATTTGAGCAACAGGGAAGAGCAGCAACCGAAGACCAAGAAGTGAGTTTGCTTAAGTGTATCTTCTGGGCGTGTTTTAGTTTCATTCGCGATAAAGAAGGATGGTGACAGAGGATATGTATTGATTACTGGAAGCTGGACCGTACTGCTGTTAGGAACCATTATTTCTCCACCATGAAACGACTATGTATCTGTTCAATTTCAGAGCGCGAAGTTCCCTTCAGATGGAAGTATGAATTGAGGTTATTCTTGGAATCACCTTCCGTATTCGTAACGACTGCTATGACGGTTAATGACGCTAATAGTATTAGCTAAAGCTCTGACTGTTTTGTGAATTTGATAAATGATTTTTTCTCATGAGTACTTGGGAAAATGGTCATTGTATGACTTAATTGTACATTTGGGGACGAGGAAGAGCATGAAAAATCATTTTTGCACTTTGTTAGAAATTTGACGATCATTTGTGCATCCTGGGAGGTTGATATTTGTTGAGACAACGGTGTTCTTAATTGAGGATATCTCTTTAAATCCCGAAAGTTTTGAAACTATCACCAAGTGGTCAAGACCGATAACAGAATGGAGAACTGAAACCTTTTGAACTTTGCAGAAGAATTCTAGAAGATGTTTACAACTTGCATTACCATTGATAAATTTCGTGAAATAGCTTAGTTTGATTGAGAATGGAGTTTTGGAAAAGCTGAAATAGAAATTAGTTTCCATACCTTCAGGCGGAACAAATTTTGGGACATTTCAGAAAGAGACTCGGTTATACTCCCTTGCAGCACAGAAGGTTTTGCGTATGCATCAAGACAACTAGAAACATATCAGAAGAATTACTTCACTGCCTGACCTGGAGTTGACAACAGCGGTGGCTACCCTGAAGAGTGAAGACATTCCTTACAAGGTAGAAGTGTTGGCGATGCAGAAGATCTAGTCAAGATGGCGAACCTGGAACTGATGAAGACGTGCAGTCTCACTTCCCTATTCATCTTGGTTGTACTAAGATGAATTGAGAGCGGGAGCAGACTGGATGATGAAGGAATTTAAAGATCGTGCCAGAAATTCACATTACTCCATCACATTCCAAGAAGAACTGCAGGAGGCTTGATGAACCAGACACAAGTTCACGATTTTGTTTCACTTTCAGATTGATGGACAAACGAAGACAGATTAACCATACTTGAAGAGATTGGATGTTTTGAATGAACGGGTTTTTGAAACAGACCTTTTATGTTTGGAAGAATTGATTCTGTGAAGGCCGAAGTTATTTGTAACACCCCAACCCGACAAGGGCAAAGATGTCACAAATACATGGTTTCATATCAGATACAAGCATTCAAGAATTAGAATAGCGGAAGCTTTAACATTAAAATTCAAAGGAAACGAAGTATAAAACATAATCCAAACTGCTCAAACAATGGCATAACAGAAATAATATCCAAATGGTCACACTAGAATGACAAGGTCTAAACTTCACACAAGTTTCTCTCATCCCAAAGCCAAACCCAGCTTCCTAGCTTAAATGTACCTGCCGCAGAAAAAGAAATGCGGCTGAGCTACGAGAGCTCAGTGAACAGATATAACGGAAACAAAGCAGTAGTAACAGAATAATAAAGTAAAAGGAATAATACCAGGAGTAACAAGAGTCAGGAAAAGGAATACAAAAGAGTTATGCAGACATACCAGGAATTAAGAATGGTTACAATGGTGAAAGCAAATGAAACCAGAACCCACCAAAATCCCAAGTCGAAAACAAGTCAAGTCCAGTATCAAGTCATAGGGTAACAAATCCAGAAATCCACCACAAACCCAAGTCAAATCAGGTCAGGTCAAACGTCAGGTCAAGTGTCAGGTCATAAGGTTACAAGGTTTCAGGTAAACAGAAATCCTCTACGAGCCAAAAAATATCAAATCACATCACATATATCAGGGTGTATGGAGGGGTGACCTCAGCATACCAGGAAACAGGGTGAGGGGATACCTCCAGGGGTTGGAGTAGCTAGCTCCTAGGGGTGTGAAAGACGTGTATCACACACACTCGTCAGTCACCAGGATATAACAGGAAATATAACAAATCAGGACATGTCTAGGATGCATCCATACGCCCTCGCAGGCCACAGGGTCTTCCTCTACGTAACAAATCAAATCAGGTCGGGGACGGGACAGGACATCACTCTCCTGCCCTAGAGTCATGCCACCGGTGCATCAATGACATGGACATGAAACCCTCATGCCTAGTGGGTGGCTCGTAGTCTCAAACTGTGGGTCAAGGTCAGGTATCAAGTCTCAGGTGTCAAGTCTCAGGTATCAAATGTCAGGTATCATATCAGGGTTCATATCAGGATTCATATCAGGGTTCAAGACAGGAGATAAATGCAGGGGTTCATTATCAGGAGGTCCATATCAGAAAGGTCAAATGCTGGAAGGTTCATAATAGTCTATTATAAGAAATCCTTTTTACATGGTTTTAATAACATGATCGTTAGAATAGTTTCATAATAAAAGTCTTTTTAAGGAAATGTTCAAAACCTCTTCATATACAATTAAAAGTAGTTATAAAATCCTATGAACCTTCAAGTACCCAAGGTCTTAATTATCCAGGTTATCAGGGGTGAACAAGTCATGTCAAGTATCATAGCAGGGTTCAAGTCAAAGGTTCAAGTCAAATGGTTCATATCAAGTGTATCAAGGTTCAAGTTCAGATTTATGACAAGGTTCAAGACAAAGGTTAAAGCAAAGGTCCAAATCTATGGTTCACAATACAAGGGAAACATAACAATGAATCAGGAATCAGAAATGAGACGAAGGCTCTTTACAAGAAGAGCAGAATATCTGTACCTTATTCAAATAGCAAGCACAAACACAAAAGTAGCTGACAAGGATCAAGATCACTCCTTCCTTGAACCTAAAGGAGTAGAAGACAGAAATACGAAAGGGGTTTCAGTTATCTTCCCATTATAAGTAACTTCCATTTTTAGTAACTTTCCATTTTTAGCAGGTTTCCATAATTAGTAAGTTTCCATACTTAGCAAGATTCAAGTGGTATACTTCAAGTTAAATCATTAATATAGGCTTATTATGGAAGTAATATTCATTTTAACAAGTTACACAAGTTTAGGGTTAGTTATGACAAGTTTTTCATAGTTCAGGGTTATAAACGTAACTTTACCAAAGTTAAAGGTCCACATTAAAATTATCATCATTTTACCATTCAAACACTTATTCTTTCCAGAATTACACATTTAGCCTTCAAGTTTCATAATTTACGATTTACACCCTTTTAATTAATTAATTACAAATTAAACCTTATACTTATATAATTTACAAATTAACCTTCACAAGATTCATATTAAACATCAAGTCCTTTTATTCCTTCAAATTTCAGGAAGTACCCCTCAATATTATTATGTTACAAACAGCCCTTAAACTTTCGGTATATTACATATTTAGTCCTTGTACTTTATTACATTACAAATCGATTTAAATAATTAACCATAATTACATATTAAGCCCTTAATTTCTCAATTTTACAAAATGAACACTTATTTTAACATGTTATACGAACACACCCTTAAACATTCACAATTTAAACATCAAGTCCCTCTAGTTATCAAAGTTACATATTTAGTCCTTTAAATTACAATTTCAACCTTTAATTATTAACAATTATATATTAAGCCATTAAATTACCAAAATTACACATAACCCCCTGAATATAATTTATTACTCAATCCAGCACCAAGTTTCCAGAAATTACATATTTAGTCCCTCATTTTTATTTATTTTCAATTTGACTTATAATTTACAAATTAAATCATTATCTTGCCAAAATTACAAATAAGACCCTCATGTTATAATTTTTACATATTCTACCAGGTCCATAAAATGTTACAAAAATATCCCACAAGTTTTAATAATTACAAAACACACCCTTAACTAATTATTTCCCAATCGGTTTGCATAAAATCTTAACAAAATCAAACCCTAGCAACCCCAATCATTAAGAAATAATTGTATCATAATTATTCATCAATTATTACCAGATTTCATCCACTAAAAACCCTTGGTCGATTAGTTCTTAGGATTTTTCCATAATTTCTCTTTTTATTTCTTAAATCCGGTTTTAACATAAATCCATAAATCACGATTTCAACTCAAACAATTCGAATGACTATTTTTCTCATGTTATATGAAGTATATAGAAGCCACGAAAAATAAGTATACACCTCAGAAAAATCGCATACATGTTTTATAGATTTAATTCGTTTTTAGGGTTTATAACACATAATTTTCCATACGATTAATATATAGTGCATGGCTTGTTTTTATCATTTTTCCCATGTTATATATGATTAAGAGAGGGTTAGAAAAATACCAAAAAAATTATAGATCTAGGGATTCACACGTTATGGATTATTGTTGCTCGGTTGCACTTTTTCGACCCAATTAAATCACCACAGCCAAACGATCGACCCTAGAACCTTGTGGATATTTTTACCACCTTCTTGGCACTATGAAGAACTCCAGAAAATTACCTCCTTGCCTCAGAAAATTTGGATGTGATGTGGGTGATTTTTTAGGGTGGCGGCTAATTAGTTTTTAGGGTTTTTTGGAAGAAAATAAATCATGGAATGGTATAAATGTGTTATGACCAAGCATTGGGGGGGGGGGGGGGGCGGGAAAGGCTGGAAAATCGTGAAGACATAATGGCCCAATCAATTTACCAATTTAAATGTATTTTCCTTAATTACTTTTATGTTTAAAAAGGTTTTTAATTAATAATAATTATGTATTTAAATTTTCGGTATACACAAGGGTATTTTGGTCATCTCACAACTTGTATAAATATTAATCGAAGTTGTCAAAATTATTTTGTATCATATCTTGTTCGTTTCCAGACGTTTGGGATCGATTCGGAACTTTAATTAAGCTTTAATTAAATTTTAATGTTTCAGGGGCATTTTGGTAATTTTTGCATGCTTTAAATTTTCGGGTTTTACAACTCTTCCCCTCTAACAGAAAAATTTCGTCCTCGAAATTTGCAAGGACATAGGAATGAAAGAGAACGGAAAACAAAACAAGGACATACCAGACGCCTTATCTGCCTGGTCACGAGAAAGCGAGAAAACACGACCGGTAGTAGGAGTAGGAGAAGTAGGGCCAAGATATTTCTCAAGTGGTTCCGGGTTCCGCCTCGGAAAATCTTTCAACTTATGCTCCCTCGAACCACACCTAAAACAAGCTCCCGAAGTCGTACGACAAAATCCCGTATGATTCTTCCCACACTGAGGACAACTAACTGATCCCTGACTGTCGCTGCGCCCCCGACGATCACCGTCCTGCCTAGAAGCTGACCTCGAATCCCGACCTCGCTGATCATGACCACGGTCCGCCCGATCTCGTGATTCCAAACCCCTACTAGCTTGCCCCTTCCGTTCATAATTCTGGTCCCGGTGACTCCTATAATCTCTACTCTGGTCCTGCTGACTCTGCCCCCTGGAATGCACTTGATTACCGTCCCTATCCCGCTTATTAGAATCCTCCTTTGCATGCAACAACTCGACATTGCGGGCAGCATCCGCCACAGCAGCCACATCCTCGTGCTCAAAGTTCACTATACGATCTAATACCCATGTTTTCAACGCCCACTTAAAATGACGAGCCTGACGATGCGCATCCCCAGCAACCTCTGGCCCAACAAAGCTGGCCAACCGTAAGAACCTCTGCATAAACTCACCCGACGACTCACGGTCCCCCTGACGAATCGTTCCATACTCCCTCTCATACTTCTGCTGCTCCGATAATGGAATATACTGCCTATAGAACACCTCAATGAAATCCGCCCAAGAACAGGTCTCAGCATAATCACCTCCCTTAGCTTGAACAAGAGCAGTCCACCAATTAAGAGCGTCACCTTCTAGTTTGAATGTGGCCAACCGAGTTTTAAACTCGTCAGCACATCCGAGAACCCTGAACAACTTTTCGACATGTGTGATCTAGTCCTCCGCTTCATGGGGAGTAGCAGCGGACCTGAAAGAGAGAGGCTTAAGCTTGTTGAACCTCTCGATCCACACGTGGATACCAACTGGGGGAGCAGTGGGTGGATCAGTGGGTGGAGCATCGCCACCACCACCACCAGAAGAACTTGCCCCATTCCTGATGTTATTGGTGACTTCAGTCACCACTCGAGGAATAGCAGCAGCCACAGCAGCGGCTATCATAGCCTCAAAATCAGGGCCATCATCCCCATTAGTGTATTGAGTAAAGCGCGTATTCACCATCTGAACGATCACAAAAAGGATTAGCAACTCAGGTAGAATATGACAGAGCAGATCAAGAATATATGACAGAGCAAAATCAAGGAAAGATGACAGAGCATAACAGGAAAAGAGAGTGCGCGAAAGGAAACCTAATGTCTACCCAATCCTCACAAGTCACGAGCCTAAGCTCTAAGGGTTTCGGATGCCTATGCTCTGATACCATAAATTGTAACACCCCAACCCGACAAGGGCAAAGATGTCACAAATACATGGTTTCATATCAGATACAAGCATTCAAGAATTAGAATAGCGGAAGCTTTAACATTAAAATTCAAAGGAAACGAAGTACAAAACATAATCCAAACTGCTCAAACAATGGCATAACAGAAATAATATCCAAATGGTCACACTAGAATGAAAAGGTCTAAACTTCACACAAGTTGCTCTCATCCCAAAGCCAAACCCAGCTTCCTAGCTTAAATGTACCTGCCGCAGGAAAAGAAATGCGGCTGAGCTACGAGAGCTCAGTGAACAGATATAACGGAAACAAAGCAGTAGTAACAGAATAATAAAGTAAAAGGAATAATACCAGGAGTAACAAGAGTCAGGAAAAGGAATACAAAAGAGTTATGCAGACATACCAGGAATTAAGAATGGTTACAATGGTGAAAGCAAATGAAACCAGAACCCACCAAAATCCCAAGTCGAAAACAAGTCAAGTCCAGTATCAAGTCATAGGGTAACAAATCCAGAAATCCACCACAAACCCAAGTCAAATCAGGTCAGGTCAAACGTCAGGTCAAGTGTCAGGTCATAAGGTTACAAGGTTTCAGGTAAACAGAAATCCTCTACGAGCCCAAACATATCAAATCACATCACATATATCAGGGTGTATGGAGGGGTGACCTCAGCATACCAGGAAACAGGGTGAGGGGATACCTCCAGGGGTTGGAGTAGCTAGCTCCCAGGGGTGTGAAAGACGTGTATCGCACACACTCGTCAGTCACCAGGATATAACAGGAAATATAACAAATCAGTACATGTCTAGGATGCATCCATACGCCCCCGCAGGCCACAGGGTCTTCCTCTACGTAACAAATCAAATCAGGTCGGGGACGGGACAGGACATCACTCTCCTGCCCTAGAGTCATGCCACCGGTGCATCAATGACATGGACATGAAACCCTCATGCCTAGTGGGTGGCTCGTAGTCTCAAACTGTGGGTCAAGGTCAGGTATCAAGTCTCAGGTGTCAAGTCTCAGGTATCAAATGTCAGGTATCATATCAGGGTTCATATCAGGATTCATATCAGGGTTCAAGACAGGAGATAAATGCAGGGGTTAATTATCAGGAGGTCCATATCAGAAAGGTCAAATACTGGAAGGTTCATAATAGTCTATTATAAGAAATCCTTTTTACATGGTTTTAATAACATGATCGTTAGAATAGTTTCATAATAAAAGTCTTTTTAAGGAAATGTTCAAAACCTCTTCATATACAATTAAAAGTAGTTATAAAATCCTATGAACCTTCAAGTACCCAAGGTCTTAATTATCCAGGTTATCAGGGGTGAACAAGTCATGTCAAGTATCATAGCAGGGTTCAAGTCAAAGGTTCAAGTCAAATGGTTCATATCAAGTGTATCAAGGTTCAAGTTCAGATTTATGACAAGGTTCAAGACAAAGGTTAAAGCAAAGGTCCAAATCTATGGTTCACAATACAAGGGAAACATAACAATGAATCAGGAATCAGAAATGAGACGAAGGCTCTTTACAAGAAGAGCAGAATATCTGTACCTTATTCAAATAGCAAGCACAAACACAAAAGTAGCTGACAAGGATCAAGATCACTCCTTCCTTGAACCTAAAGGAGTAGAAGACAGAAATACGAAAGGGGTTTCAGTTATCTTCCCATTATAAGTAACTTCCATTTTTAGTAACTTTCCATTTTTAGCAGGTTTCCATAATTAGTAAGTTTCCATACTTAGCAAGATTCAAGTGGTATACTTCAAGTTAAATCATTAATATAGGCTTATTATGGAAGTAATATTCATTTTAACAAGTTACACAAGTTCAGGGTTAGTTATGACAAGTTTTTCATAGTTCAGGGTTATAAACGTAACTTTACCAAAGTTAAAGGTCCACATTAAAATTATCATCATTTTACCATTCAAACACTTATACTTTCCAGAATTACACATTTAGCCTTCAAGTTTCATAATTTACGATTTACACCCTTTTAATTAATTAATTACAAATTAAACCTTATACTTATATAATTTACAAATTAACCTTCACAAGATTCATATTACACATCAAGTCCTTTTATTCCTTCAAATTACAGAAAGTAACCCTCAATATTATTATGTTACAAACAGCCCTTAAACTTTCGGTAAATTACATATTTAGTCCTTGTACTTTATTACATTACAAATCGATTTAAATAATTAACCATAATTACATATTAAGCCCTTAATTTCTCAAAATTACACATAACCCCCTGAATATAATTTATTACTCAATACAGCACCAAGTTTCCAGAAATTACATATTTAGTCCCTCATTTTTATTTATTTTCAATTCGACTTATAATTTACAAATTAAATCATTATCTTGCCAAAATTACAAATAAGACCCTCATGTTATAATTTTTACATATTCTCCCAGGTCCATAAAATGTTACAAAAATATCCCACAAGTTTTAATAATTACAAAACACACCCTTAACTAATTATTTCCCAATCGGTTTGCATAAAATCTTAACAAAATCAAACCCTAGCAACCCCAATCATTAAGCAATCATTGTATCATAATTATTCATCAATTATTACCAGATTTCATCCACTAAAAACCCTAGGTCGATTAGTTCTTATGATTTTTCCATAATTTCTCTTTTTATTTCTTAAATCCGGTTTTAACATAAATCCATAAATCACGATTTCAACTCAAACAATTCGAATGACTATTTTTCTCATGTTATATGAAGTATATAGAAGCCACAAAAAATAAGTATACACCTCAGAAAAATCGCATACATGTTTTATAGATTTAATTCGATTTTAGGGTTTATAACACATAATTTTCCATACGATTAATATATAGTGCATGGCTTGTTTTTATCATTTTTACCATGTTATATATGATTAAGAGAGGGTTAGAAAAATACCAGAAAAATTATAGATCTAGGGATTCACACGTTATGGATTATTGTTGCTCGGTTGCACTTTTTCGACCCAATTAAATCACCACAGCCAAACGATCGACCCTAGAACCTTGCGGCTATTTTTCCCACCTTCTTGGCACTATGAAGAACTCCAGAAAATTACCTCCTTGCCTCAGAAAATTCGGATGTGATGTGGGTGATTTTTGAGGGTGGCGGCTAATTAGTTTTTAGGGTTTTTTGGAAGAAAATAAATCATGGAATGGTATAAATGTGTTATGACCGAGCATTGGGGGGGGGGGAAAGGCTGGAAAATCGTGAAGACATAATGGCCCAATCAATTTACCAATTTAAATGTATTTTCCTTAATTACTTTTATGTTTAAAAAGGTTTTTAATTAATAATAATTATGTATTTAAATTTTCGGTATACACAAGGGTATTTTGGTCATCTCACAACTTGTATAAATATTAATCGAAGTTGTCAAAATTATTTTGTATCATATCTTGTTCATTTCCAGACGTTTGGGATCGATTCGGAACTTTAATTAAGCTTTAATTAAATTTTAAAGTTTCAGGGGCATTTTGGTAATTTTTGCATGCTTTAAATTTTCGGGTTTTACATTATTGACGACTAACTTTCATTTCCGTTGACTCACTTAAGCTTCGTTATATAGTAATAAGATCCTCTAATGATTTAAGTTCCCTAGAAGCATTTCAGTTCCGTGTTTATTTCTCGTATGTTTCGATGATGGCTTTGTTTTGGGAATTTTGTTGAATTGTGGAAGATCTGATGCTTATGGACGGCGTACCTTACTTCTGCTAAGCAATCTAGAATTCTGATACTCTTGCGAGTAGTTTTGTTTTCCCTCTTGACTATGACGTTTGATTTTGTTGACCTCTGACACTGTAGAAGTACTAGGTGGATTAAGATAGGTTGTTTTGCTCACGACTAGAGATAAAGTATGATCATCATGAAGGCATATTTATGTGGTGCTAGTATTATGACGCCTGATCAACGTGATAATACTTACACCATATAACGTGCACTCATTGTGGCCATAGGATATCTTGAGGAGTACCTAAGAAGTTTAGAATTTGATCTCCGTTGGATTATCCGTGATTAGTGAGACTTTAGATTCATTCTACCTACGCGTATACTCTGCCTTCGTTCATTAGATATCTGGATGAGTTTGGACTGTCGTTTTGCATTCTGTTTACCTCAGTTATAAATCTTGAACTCTTTGTAGAGCTCTCTACTGTTGATACAGTTAATTTGATTTGAAATTTTGTTCGTATTCCATATGAGCTTTCCAGAAGGTTCACCTATCATCCATTTTATGTTGCATGGACCTTTTTGATCAGAATCAACCTAATTTGTCTCCTTCTGACGAATTTGAACCCACTTTGTTTTGATTGAGTCATGAGAAACTATTTGGTTTGAAGATCCTTTTTGGAAGAACCTCCCCGGGCATGAGAATGTTTGTGACGATCTTTTGCGATTTGCTACGACTTCGTCTAACTTGGCGACTTCAAATTTCGAGGACGAAAATTTTCTTTTAGAGGGGAAGAAGTTGTAATACCCAAAATTTCAAAACATGCAAAATTACCAAAATACCCTTGTAACTTAAAAATTCAATTAATGATTAAATAAAAACATCAAATAAATCACAAACTCTTGGAAATTAGCAACATATGTAGTATGATAATTTTTTTCTTGAACATTTTAATATTCTAAATGTCCTAAAAATACTTGTCACACCATAAAATAATACCTTGAGCCGAATACTTATATATATATGTATTTATTTCTTGTTAAATGATTAAAAACAAATAAATAAGGGATAAGTACTACAATTAAAAGGGAACCTTGACAAAATCAGTAAATTGATCTCATCACAATCACTTGGGCAGAAAATCATGCCCTCCCCTCCTCCATTTACACGGTTTCTTAATTGTTTCCTTATTATTCATTCTAAAAACCCTAAAACACAAAAAAAAACTCCCAATCGGCCACCATAATTTTCCACCACCTCTTATCATTTTTCCTGGATACCTTGGTGTTAAAATAAGTCTATAAAAATAGGAGGTAGAATATTGAAATCTTGGATTGCTTGGTTTTGATTTTTGTTCGAGTTCCATTCTTGCCGAGAGGTATGAAATTCCCACACCTCATCCGACCATTCTAAAGGCTATCTGGTATTTTTATAACACTTCTTACATCATATATGATCTATATAAAATGTGTATCATGATCCATGCACGCTACATAAATCGTAAGAATTTTAAATACCAAAAATGTGAAATAAATCCAAAATCGTCCATGCGATTTTTCCAGGCTTTGTACATATTTTATTTCGATCCTTTGCATGTCATATAACACTAAAAAAATGATAGTTGAAATTTTTGAATCTTAAATCATCCTTGGTGAATTTATTTTGAAACCGGATCAAAAATGAAAAGAGTTCGAAAATAAAATAAAAGTCGAATGGGTTAGGGTTTGAGTTCATGGTGTTTAATCTGGTATAATAAATGTGTTTTAAGGTTAAATCAATGATTGGTAATGATTGGAAAATTGTAGGGTTAGGGTTTGCATTTTATATTAATACCGATTGAGAAATTAAAAAGTTTTGGGTGTGTTTTGTGATTTTATAAACTTGTGGGTTATTTTTGTAAGACACTTTGGAACAGGGATGATTCGTATAAAATATTATATGGGGGTATTATATGTAAATTTCGTAATTAATAGATTTAATTGGTAAATTATTAAATTAGTAATTCGATTTGCAAAATTAGAAACTAGAGGGGTTTTGTTTCGTAATTTCTGGAATATAGAGGGTGTCTCATATAAACATTTATGTAAGGGGTGTAATGTGTGATTTTGGATAATTGAAGGCTTAATGGGTAAATATGAATATTTAAGGATCGAATTGCAATTTATTTAATTATAAGGTTTAATTTGTAAATTAATTAACTTAAGGGTATAATTCGTAAAATTATTAAAGTTAAAGGATTTGAATCGTATATATGGGTAACTCTTGGATTGAAATGAATAACTTGTAATATTTGCACTTTAGACCTTTATCTTTGGCACATTTGCATTTAAAACCCTAAAATATAGAAAGTTGTCATATGAAACCTTAAACTATTATAACTTGCTAAAATGAACCCTATTTCCATAATAATACATAATTAATGACTTAACCTAAATTATAATATTTAAATCTTTCTAATTAAGGAAACTTTCTAAAAATGGAAACTTGCTAATTTTGGAAACCTTCTAAAAATAGAAAGTTACTTAAAATGAGTAAACTTACTTAAAGTGGAAACTTACAATATATGGAAAGTTGCTAAATTTGGAAAGTTACTTAAAATGGAAAGATAAACTAAAATGAGTAATCTGAATTATGAACCATTTGTAATTCTGTCTTCTACTCTTTTAGGTTTGAAGAAGGAGTGATCTGATTCTTTCAGTGTTTGCTATCTTGTGTTTGTTTTCCGAATAAGGTACATATATTCTGACCTTCTCACAGGTTTCTCATGAACTCTCTCTCTCTTGTCTATATTACTCCTTTGAACCTTGCTATGCTTCCCTTGATTTGTGAACCTTGCTATGCTCCCCTTGATAAATTGAACCTTGCTATGTTCCCTTGATACTTGATATAATTCGTTCATCACCCTATGTCATGAATATTCAAATCCTTGGATACCTTGAAGGCTCATTTGACATTATAACTGGATGCTAAAACCTTTCCAAATGATATATGAAAATGCTTTGAGAAAAACTATTTAAAAACGATGTTGTTGAGCACGATGCGATACCACTGTTAAATGAAATTTTACTAAAAGTTTTATGAAAACTACTTTTAAGACTATCTTTATGAAAACTTTACTAAACATCATTTTATGAAAGCCACTTATTGAAAGATTTTCTAAATACGCGTTTGATATGAAATCTTTGAATTAAATCTTTACTATGAACCTACGAATCATTTGATTATGAACCTTTGATATGATCCACTTGACTTGAACCTTTGCTATAAACCTTGCTATGACTCTTGATTCGAACCTGACTTGAACCTTGATATGAAACTTGACTTGAACCACTTGATATGAAACTTGACTTGAACCACTTGATATGATACTTGAAATTGGACACTTGATACTGGATACTTGACCCTTGACCCACAGTTTGAATCTACGAGCCACTACTTGTATAACTAGGCATGAGGGTTTCATGTCCTTGTCATTGATGCACCGATGACTTGACTTTAGGGTAGGAGAGTGATGACCTATCCCGTCCCTGACCTGACTTGTTTACGTAGAGGAAGAACTTGGCCTACGGAGGCGTATGGATGCATCCTAGATTTGTTTCCTGTTTCGATGGATTTATCATATTACTTGTTATATACTTGGTGACTGATGGTGTGTGTGATACACGTCTTTCACATCTTGGGAGCTAGCTACTCCAACCCTTGGAGGTATCCCCTCACATTATACTTGGTATACCGAGGTCTCCCCTCCGTATACATGGTTACTTGATACTTGAATTGATACTTGACTTGACTTAGGCTCGTGGTGGATTACTATTTTCTTTACCTTATAATCTCTTACTTTTTCCTAACTCTTATTATACCTTGCATTGTTTCCTTTACTCCACTATTCTATTATTACTGCTTGTTACCTCTATATCTGTTCACTGGGCTTTTCAAGCTCAGCCGCATTTCTTTTCCTGCGGCAGGTTTTAGTAGGAAGCTGGGTATGAGTGGAGAGTATCTTGGACTTAGAAGGCTATCCCTTGATAGATATTCCGGATTAGAGATGGCTAGAAGAGATTATTCTAGACTTAGTACTTATTGAAATTCTTATTATAACCTTGTATTTTCAGATTTTCCCTTGTAACCATTGAATTTCATTTTGTATTAATTAGTCATATGCTTGTGTTTGCTTTGATATGTCACCATAACGTAATACTTCTACCCTTATCGGGTTGGGGTGTTACAAAAGCTATATGAACTGATTAATTAGACTAAAACACATCAAAAAGAAAGCTCGAATTGATAATTACATAAGCCCTAGTTTCTAATTATGCTTTTTTGACCGTTGAAATCATTTGAAACATTTAGGGAACGATTAGACAACAACCATGAAGAAATTAGAAACTCACAATTGTGAGAAAAGATCGAGGATCAAAAAAATCGTTAGTTAGAACCGTTGAGGTTTTCGATTATGTGTGATACTTTTGAGAACATTTATTAGTGTCACTAAGTGTAGAGAAAAGTTTGACTGTTTGACACTTGCAGTCCCTGAGCCCGTTTTATTTTCCATGCAAGGTCCTTTTTACCAAAGTTTAAGACTTTTGTGTACTTTACTCATTAAAGGTTAGTTACTTTTCCATTTGAAGTCTAAACGTGGTTAACTTGGGATCATTGCAGAAAAATTTCTTTTCTCCCCCTCAAACTATCATTTATTTTGTGAAAACTTTTTGCACATTTTAATTCGAGAGATCATAGAACTTTTGAATATGAGTTTTTAATACGAATAATTAAGAAACAATTTTTCTTGAAGACTTATTTTTCTTGAAGACTTATGATAAGGTGTGCAAACTTCATGATGTTGTGAAAATTTTCTCCCCCTCAAAACATGTTCTATTTTGACAATGTAAAGCAAAATTTGTTTCAATGGAGGAACATAGTTTTGAAGATAAGAAGTTTGTACACGGAGAAAGAAGATTCTTTTTGTAGTTTTTTGAAAGTTTTATATTTTTGTATTTTGTTTTTGATAAAATATTTACAAAATGTTTTGGTGTTTGACTTTCTCGGTTGTTTTTAAGAAAGTTTTTCAAATCGTCTGGAGTCAAACACCGCATACCAATTTGGTGAACTAATTCCACAAATCTTGCATGGGGCAAGGCTTTGTTGAATAAGTCCGCTAATTGATATTCAGTACCCACAAAGTATAATTCAATTGTACCCTTTTCCACGTGCTCTTTGATGAAATGATATCGGAGTGCGATATGTTTTGAATTTGAATGTTGCACGGTGTTTCATGATATGTCAATGGCACTCTTGGAGTCACAGTACATGGGGATCTTATTGTAAATGTAACCGTAGTCCATCAGCTGTGATCGCATATAAAATGACTTGAGCACAACATGCTGACATGGCTACATATTCTGATTTTGTTGATGATAGTGAAGTGCAATCCTGCTTCTTTGACTGCCATGATACAAGTTTGTCTCCTAGAAACTGCATTCCACCAGATGTACTTTTGCGTGTATCTAAACATCCTGCATGATCAGCATCTGAAAAGGTTATTAGTTCAAAACCAGAATCCTTCGGATACCAGATCCCCAAATGGATGGTTCCCTTTATGTATCGATGGATTCTGTTAACCTCAGAGAGGTGTCTTTCAGTTGGTCGTGACTGATAGCGGCAACATAGATATACAGCAAATACAATATCTTGTCTGCTGGCTGTTAGATAAATGAGTGACCCAATCATACTTCGGTATTTTGTAGGGTCAACAAGCGTACCATGTAAATCAGCATCCAACTTTGGGGAAGATGCAGACATAGGTGTTTTATAAGTGTTACAACTTGTCATGCCATGTTTCTTTAAGATTTCAAGAGCATATTTGGACTGACTTAGAAAAATTCCACGGGGTGATTGATGAACTTGGAGTCCTAAGGAGAACGTGAGTTCACCCATCATGGACATTTCAAAATTTTGTTTTTTTTAATCTTGCAAAAGCATTTGAATATTTTTTGTTTGTTGATGCAAAAATAATGTCATCGAAATAGATTTGAACAATTAAAATGTCCATCCCGTATTTTTGAATAAACAAAGTTGGATCCACAGAACCTTTAGTAAAGTGATTTGTAATCAAGAAAGCAGTGAGTTTATCGTACCATGCCCTTGGGGCTTGTTTAAGTCCGTAGAGAGTCTTCTTGAGTATATACACATGATTGGGATGCTCTGGATCGACGAATCCCTCTGGTTGACTAACATAAACTTCCTCACGTAATTGACCGTTCAGAAATGCCGTTTTTACGTCCATTTGATAAACAACCATATTCTTGTGTGCAGCGTATTCCAGAAAAATTCGGACAGCCTCAAGCTTAGCCACTGGAGCAAACGACTCTTCAAAATCAATTCCTTCTATCTGAGTGAATCCTTTAGCTACCAGACGTGATTTGTTATGAATCACTGTGCCTTCTGCATCTAACTTGTTTTTCCAAATCCACTTCAGTCCGATAACATAGGCCCCATCTGGTCTTTCAACTAACTCCCACACTTCTAGGCATTTGAATTGGTCGAGTTCTTCTTGCATTGACTCAATTCAGTTGTCGTATGTTAGTGCTTCTTTAATGTTTTTGGGTTCATCTTGACAAACTATAAGTGCGTAGATGCAGTTTTTAGCATCGGTGTGAAGTTTTCGTCTTGTCATAACCAGAGCTGAGAGATTGCCAATGATATTTACTAAGGGGTGATCCTTAGTCCAATGATGTGTTGAAGGGTGGTGTTGATAGAACGTATGAAAATTAACCGGGTCCAAATTGCGTGTGGACGACTCTGCAATATTAGGAACTGTTGGAGTTGGTGCAAATGGATTAAAGAAGGCATTTGGGTCATAATTTGCAGGTTCGGGTACTGATTGTTGTTGAAGATCTTCAGCTGCAATGTCAGTGTTGGAAGCGGTTTGTTCAGCTATTGATGGAGATTCAATTTGAGGTGCATCTGTTGCAACGGTTGTTATTGTAGTAGTAGGTGTATCAGGTATTGGAATATTATCAGGTTGTGCAGCAGAACTAGTAGATACCTCTGGTGCACGACTTGCAAAAGACTCATAAAACAGTGGAGCAAACAAGGTTTCCAATTCTTTATGGTTAAGTGAAAGAGGTGCAGCTGATTGATCTGGAAAATTAAGACGGTTGGTTGCGGGTCCTAAGCTGTTTTGCTCAAAAGCCATTTCTGTCAGCTCATCGAAATTAGCATGAATAGTCTCCTGAAATTCTCTAGTACGACGATTCCAGATTCGAAAACCTTTGGAGTTTTCACAATATCCAATGAATATACCAATGTCGGCCTTTGGTTTAAGCTTACCAAAATCATCACGATCATTATTTGGGTAGCACAGAGCACCAAATACATGAAAGTGTTTTATATTCGGTTTGCGGTTGTGACCAATTTCATAAGGGGTTTTGTGATGGCGTTTGGTTATCATACAACGGTTTTGGGTATAACATGTAGTTGATACAGTTTCTGCCCATAAGTAATATGGTAATTGAGTGATGAACTCAAATAAGTACATTTTATTACTATCATTTATCCTATTAATTTGACTTGTTTTACTATATTATGTATGAGGATTGATACTTAATCGTTTACTTTTGTAATTCTCAGGTAAAAACAAGCATTTGGTGAAACTTGGCGATTTTGGACTGATTATGGAGCAAAACATGCATAAAGTTAAGAGTCTATTGAAATGAAGAAGATCAAGACTAATCTGCTCCAGATGCGCCGCATCTCACTCATGACATGCGCCGCATCTCTATCAAGATATCACCAGATACGATCCAAGATACAAGAGGACATGCGCCGCATCTAATCATGGAGTTACGCCGCATCTTCTGGCGGTGTACGAATATTCCTGAATATTATAATCTTGGACCCCACGCGAAGTTAAGTACATGCGCCGCATCTACTTAGTAGATGCGCCGCATCTTCCCTCAGACAGAAACTATAAATACCCCGTAGACCAGACGAATTAAAGAGTTCCGAAAATTATAACCTAAGTCCGAACAGAAGAACCGAAGGACGAATTCAGTCAAGGAGGCAGCACAAGACACACCTAAATCAAAGATACAAGAGCTGTAAGAAGGTGCTGCATGTGTTTAATTCATTAAGTAGTTTTGTTTTATTGTGTTAGCAAACTTTAATTCATCAGGATTGGTGGCTTGTGTAATGTGACAACGAAAGATTGCACTCCCTTTAATACTTGCTTTCCCATCAATTAAAGTTTATATGTTGATGTCTTTGGTTACTACTTATTAGTGCATTGATAACCTCTGTGTTTATTAGTGGCTTGCGGGCATTTGACTGCGGGACATAATGTGGCTCCCACGGTTATTACTAAATTGATCACTTAGGAATAACTTTTAGACATAAGTAATCATTAAGGGTTTACTCGCCGATAAGAATAGGACCAACGAGAAAGGGTTAACTACATACACTTCATATAAAGCTATCAATAAAACAAGTGACAATCTACTTAATCATAAGGACAGCCCTCTTATTGTCTCAAGTATCTATCTGTGTACGTGTGTGCTACTTGCTGATTCGTGCCTATTGGTTTATTTTATTATTTAATTGCAAACAAATCGTGCCAGTCTCTCAGGCTGAAACCCCCTTGCGTTAGGATATTAAAATACTAATTAGAATAACGAGATAATACGTTCCACTCCTAGTGATCGACACTCTACTTACCATTATATTCATACTGACCGGGTACACTGCTCGTTAAGTGTGTGTGTTATTGATAAGTCGGCTAAATATAAATTTAAAACTTGAGTAGGCATCTAAACGTGCTAAAACTATACTACGACACGCACACGCACCAAGTTTTTGGCGCCGCTGCCGGGGAGTGAATTGTTATTATCCGTTAATTTGATTAGTATTTTAATTAGGTTTTTCTTTTTATTAGATTAATTGCATCATTGTACTATTTTGCATATTTGTTGTATTGTGTGTTAATTGTTTTCTTTTATTTTTTTGTGTTTATTTTTGTTTGTGTGTTTTTATTTGTTTTTATTTTTCGTATTTTTCTGTTCTGCTATCGTTGTACTGTGCTAAATCAAACGATACGGCGCATCTGATCTCTCAGATACGGCGTATTGCGTTTAATTTTTAAAAATACAACGCGTTTAATTAATTCGATACGACGCATCTTTTCCCCAAGATACGGCGTATCTGTTTTTAATACGAATTTTTTTTTAAAAAGCGATAAAGTAATACGACGCATCTGCTTTTGCAGATACGGCGTATCTGTTTTTGATAAAAAAAATTTTCTAAACGTTAACGCCATACGACGCATCTGCTTTCGTAGATACGGCGTATCTATTATTTTAATTAAAAACAGTTTGCGAATTATTAAACAGATACGACGCATCGATCTATATCGATACGGCGCATCTTTCTGAATCAAAAATCGATATTTATTTTTAAACGTAACGAAAATACGGCGCATTAACTTTCGTTAATACGACGCATTTAATTTTAATTAGATAAGTTGATTTTTGATTAATTAATTCGATACGGCGCATTCTTAAATTCTAAAGCGGCGTATCTATTTTCTGAATAAAGTCTGATTTAATTTTAACGTATTAAGATACGGCGTATCCAACTCTTTGGATACGGCGCATCGTCTGCAGATATCAGTAACTTTAATTTTTCGTATTCCGTTTTCGTTATTAATTATCTGATATATTACTTTCTCGAGCATACCCTACTGATATTTTTGTGTTGATTTCAGGAAGTGCATGACCAGGAGTTCTACGAAGAACTTGATTCAACCTTTCGAAGATCCTGAACGAGCCCTACATTCGCTTAAAAGGCTTTTCAACACAAAAAGCTTTGATCTTTCAAGTTCACTCGAGCTTGATTACTTTTCTGAAGAAAAAGAGGAAGTTGAAACAGAAACAATGGGCGAAAACACTACTATGGAGGAATACATGAACAGCACCCGTGCTGATTACACTTCAGGAGTTGCTAGACCAAAGTTTGATGATAAGTCAAAATTTGAGTTGAAGGGTCAGTTTCTCAAAGAACTAAGAGAGAATGCTTTCAGTGGGACGGAACATGAGGATGCTAATGAGCATGTTGAAAAGGTCCTGGAGATTAAAGATTTGTTTACTTCAGAAGGAGTCACTGACGATCAGATCATGCTAAGAATCTTTCCAATCTCGCTAAAAGGAGCTGCTAACAAGTGGCTAAGGAATGAACCTGCTAGTTCAATCACTACATGGGGAGATTTGAAGAGCAAATTCCTGAAGAGATATTGTCCACCTGCTAAGACTGCTAAAAAGATGGAGGCTATCAATAGTTTCAAGCAAGAGCCTGATGAAACCCTTTATCAAGCTTGGGAACGGTTTAAAGATTTATTGATAAAATGTCCTCAACACTATCTAACCCCTATGCAGGAGATAATATTGTTTTATCAAGGATTGGACGTGCCTACAAGACAGATTTTGGATGCTAAGGGAGCCGTACCTCAGATGAGTGCAACTAATGCTAGGAAAGCGATCCAAGAAGCTGCTGATCATTCTCAGAAATGGCACGATGGGACCTCTACTAGATCTAAGAGAAGCACTAATTTTGACGGGATTGCTGCTATTCAAGCTCAATTGGATAAAATTAGTAGAGAAATGAAGAAGCGTGATGAAAGAGCTTATGCTGCCCAAGTTGGATGTGAAAAGTGCGAAGGATCTCACTACACTAAAGATTGCCCGAACAAGAATGAAAGTGAGACATTTGAAGAAGCATATTACACCCAATTTGGACAACCATTCCGACCTTCAGGAAGATTTAGGGAAGCTAGTCCGGGATTCTATCAAAAGAACAACTTCAATCCCGCTTATCAAGAGAGGAGGCAGACTTTAGACGATACTTTAAAGCAAATTATGGCCGATGCTGATAAAAGACATGAAGAGAATACTGCTATGATCAAAGAAATCCGAGCTTCAACGGACACTACTACAAGAAATCAAGGAGCTTCGATCAAAGCATTGGAACAACAAATTGGTCAAATGAGCAAGGTTCTTCAAGAAAGGGAATATGGAAGTTTACCGAGCTCAACTGAAACCAACCCAAGAGATCATGTCAAGGCCATAAGCACCACTGAAGAAGTCACTCCTAATATACCTAGAAGATCGATGAATGGTGATGATGGTGCAAGACCCAAATTTTTCTTTAATTCTTCAATCAGCTTAAGGAGACTACTAAAAGAAAAGACAAAGATTGAAGAGGAGATCAAGGCAACAATGAAAGAAGAGAGCCCTGCAACCGACTCAAATGCCTTGCCTCATAAAGAAAGAGACCCAGGAAGTTTTACTCTACCTTGTTCTATTAATAATATATCTTTCAATAATGTGTTAGCTGATTTAGGAGCTAGTGTTAGTGTTATGCCTCTTAAGACATTCGCTACCCTAGGACTAGGAAAATTAGCACCAACTAAATTACTTATTGAATTGGCTGATAAAACGGTAAAACGACCTGAAGGGATTGCTAATAATGTACTAGTTAAGATTGAGCAGTTTATTTTTCCCGTAGACTTTGTTATACTAGACATGCCCGAGGATGTTAAGATTCCTTTAATCCTCGGAAGACCTTTCTTGTCTACTGCCCATGCTAAGATTGATGTGTTTAAGAGAAAAATCTCATTAAGGGTAGGGAATAATAAACTAGTCTATAAGTGCCAAGATCCGGTTAAAAGCATAATTAGAGGTGTTTATGTGCTAGGATTAAGAGAGCGTATGGACCTCGATCTTGAAGCTAGACTTATGGGAGAAACATTGATTCAAAACAACTCAACTAGTCCTAATCATGAGAACTTTGAGGAATTCATTGACCTTAATGTACCTACCGAACTTAGACGCAATGTTGTTAATGATTCTGATGATGAGTGGTATGATTGTGTAGTAATTAATAAACGTAGGAGAGTAGTTGAGAAAATGAATTTGAACAATGATGTGTTTATTGAACTACCACCCCACCTTGCTTATTTATGCCTATATGATAATAAGAATTTCCCGTCTATCATTTTGTCATCTCTGCCCGAAAGGGACAGGACTTTGTTTATGCAGATATTAAAGAAGAACGGCGTGGAAACTAAGGACGAGCAAGGAGTGTTCAATATTACAGAATTGGCGATGAAGGAGTGCGATGTTTCCGACTCCTTCAATGATCGATATTAAAGAGCTGAACGTGAGTCTAACTTGAAGACTCTGGAATAAAGACAAGTGCTTACCGGGAGACAACCCGGAAAATTTTTATTATTCTGTTTTCTGTGTCGAGTCAGTCAGGCCCGTATGAAGATACGGCGCATCTCAATTCTGAGATGCGACGCATCTCCTGCAATGGTCATATCTTATTTTATTTTTCTGCATTTTTTTATTTCCGACTTTAAAACTTTTTATCAGTTTATTTTAATGCGGCGCATCCCTGGTTAAGGATGCGGCGCATCTTTATTCTGATCTGTATTAATTCCAGGCTCGATACGGCGTATCTTCTTCAATAAGATACGGCGCATCGACTGACCTGATGATTTTCAGTTTTTATTTTTAAGTTTTATTTTTCCTAACTACTAATGTATTATGCAAGTTTGAACCTTTCTTACCTTAGGTATGTTTTAAAGTGTTGGTGGTATTATAGTTTCCTGGATTTCCTGTGGATACATCAAGTATGAAGCTTTAACGTTCTAATCCACAAGAAAGATGATTTTTTCTCTTATACTAATGGAGGATCATACCGAGCAAATCTCAGGGGAGTTTTTCTGTTCTAATTCTTTTATTTTCCAGTTTTTAACCTTTTATACAAACAACGAGGACGTTGTTTAACTTAAGTGGGGGGATTGGAGAATTAGAACACTTAACATCTACTTGTCCTAAACTTTTTCAAAAATTATGCTTAAAATGTGCTTAATATATCAAACTTAAAAATTTTTTAGCATGTTTTTGTTTAAGATCTAAGTTGCATAGCTGCACACATGACGTTATTTTCAAAAATTGTGATTGTCCAAAATTCACAAATCTATGAGTGTGCCGGTGACTTGTAAACTTTAGAACTTGGCTTGTATACTATTCGAGACCACCATAATGAGTATTATTTTATATAATTGGAATGACTTGTCTAAATTGGTAAATTTCTAGGATTACACCCAAAAAGCCTATTATATGTTATGTGTTATTAACTAACTACACTGGTTAGTTAACCCCCGTATAAACCTTTTGTTACTCTCATTTTTAGAGTAAGATACCCCTAGAAAAACACTCAGAGCCATTCCTTTCGTTTCTTACACCTATGTTTAAAATGTTTCGTTACACCCTTACACCTTAGCCTACCCTGTAGATTAGAATCCGTGGTTGGTTGATTGCTATAGGCAAAGTGTGTTTCCTTACATTACCTGTGTTCGCGTGCGTAATTCATTATCTTTGGTTAGGTCGGGAAATTGCACAATGCAATTGGAGTGAAAGTAAATATTGTATATCTTTGAGTTTATTTTTCGTGTGTTTACTACTTTCACTATTACCATTATTTCTGAAGTATGAAAAGTATGGAAAAATTATCCAGAATTATCATTATAGTGATGTGGTGAAATTTTACACATCTATGTTTATGTTTAATAAAAAAAAAATCGAAAAAATAAGAAAAGAAAAAGAAAAAAAGAAAGTTGGATGTTTGTTTTAAACCAACGATGTAAAGATATGTAAGTGGTCGATATCACCACTAGTTGTTGTACTATATTTATGGATTGAATGGGAATTGGCAGTTATGGGAACGCCAATTAAGGTTTATTCTTTGATTAAGATCTTGTTGAGTATAATTCGTGTCTACCTAAAGCGTGTGTTTCAAGTGTTAAAGCGTGAGTTATTCGATGATATGAGTCTTATTCATGGGATGGTTGGGATAGTGATTAACCACACTTAGGATTTTAATTTATTTGTTTTGTTTTGTTTATTTTTCATTTTACACCAATTTATATCCCAAATGTTATCCATGCCCTTTATTATTCTTTATCCAACCAAACCTTTGATTTATTGAGATTAGGGATTTGAGCAATCTTAAGTATCGTAGTCGTGGATTCGGCTATGTATTTATGATTTTGTCGCCCTTTTTGATATATTATTATTGGTGAAGTTTGGACCTATCTTTAGGCTATTCGAGTTAAGGATTTGAGCAATTGCAAGTATCGTGTTCGTGGATTCGATCATGTATTTGTGATTTTGTCGCCTTTTCTGGAATTTGAAATCGATAGTGAAAAGAGAATAATTAACCCTTAAGCCTAAAAACCCTTTTTACCGCTTTAGACTTGTTATTCCTTAGCTTTAGTGGAGGAGATGTGTATACTTGCCAAGCTTATGATAGAATATTCGTCACGACTGGACAGTTAAACGATTAGATTTGCTTTTATCAACTTATTTTATTTTACTTCTAATTCGTTAAGTGTTTAGTTGTGTGATTATGACAAAAACGAATACATGCTTAAATATAAAAATAAATCCTAACATCTTTTAGGATACATTTTCATAAGATTTAATCTAAGGTTTACTTGGGGACAAGTAAAGTTCAAGTGGGGGGATATTTGATGAACTCAAATAAGTACATTTTATTACTATCATTTATCCTATTAATTTGACTTGTTTTACTATATTATGTATGAGGATTGATACTTAATCGTTTACTTTTGTAATTCTCAGGTAAAAACAAGCATTTGGTGAAACTTAGCGATTTTGGACTGATTATGGAGCAAAACATGCATAAAGTTAAGAGTCTACTGAAATGAAGAAGATCAAGACTAATCTGCTCCAGATGCGCCGCATCTCACTCATGACATGCGCCGCATCTCTATCAAGATATCACCAGATACGATCCAAGATACAAGAGGACATGCGCCGCATCTAATCATGGAGTTACGCCGCATCTTCTGGCGGTGTACGAATATTCCTGAATATTATAATCTTGGACCCCACGCGAAGTTAAGTACATGCGCCGCATCTTCCCTCAGACAGAAACTATAAATACCCCGTAGACCAGACGAATTAAAGAGTTCCGAACATTATAACCTAAGTCCGAACAGAAGAACCGAAGGACGAATTCAGTCAAGGAGGCAGCACAAGACACACCTAAATCAAAGATACAAGACTGTAAGAAGGTGCTGCATGTGTTTAATTCATTAAGTAGTTTTGTTTTATTGTGTTAGCAAACTTTAATTCATCAGGATTGGTGGCTTGTGTAATGTGACAACGAAAGATTGCACTCCCTTTAATACTTGCTTTCCCATCAATTAAAGTTTATATGTTGATGTCTTTGGTTACTACTTATTAGTGCATTGATAACCTCTGTGTTTATTAGTGGCTTGCGGGCATTTGACTGCGGGACATAATGTGGCTCCCACGGTTATTACTAAATTGATCACTTAGGAATAACTTTTAGACATAAGTAATCATTAAGGGTTTACTCGCCGATAAGAATAGGACCAACGAGAAAGGGTTAACTACATACACTTCATATAAAGCTATCAATAAAACAAGTGACAATCTACTTAATCATAAGGACAGCCCTCTTATTGTCTCAAGTATCTATCTGTGTACGTGTGTGCTACTTGCTGATTCGTGCCTATTGGTTTATTTTATTATTTAATTGCAAACAAATCGTGCCAGTCTCTCAGGCTGAAACCCCCTTGCGTTAGGATATTAAAATACTAATTAGAATAACGAGATAATACGTTCCACTCCTAGTGATCGACACTCTACTTACCATTATATTCATACTGACCGGGTACACTGCTCGTTAAGTGTGTGTGTTATTGATAAGTCGGCTAAATATAAATTTAAAACTTGAGTAGGCATCTAAACGTGCTAAAACTATACTACGACACGCACACGCATCATTGAGCATTTATTAGCATCGTTCTTGTAGCTTCCACTAACGTTCTGTTGCGTCTTTCGACAACCCCATTTAGCTCTGGACTTCCTGCAATGGATGTTTGATGTTTAATTCCCACTTTCTCAAAATAAGATCGAAGAGTCTGACTCTTGAATTCGGTTCCATTGTCTGTTCTAACTTTTCTGACTGTATTACGAAGCTGAACCTGAATTTTTGTGAGAAAGGTGATGATCATTGAAGGAGCTTGATTTTTGCTACCGAGAAAATAGACCCAAGTCCATCTGGAGTAGTCATAAAAAATTACTAGAATGTAGCATTTACTGTTGATAGTTTGAACACGCATAGGGCCACACAAATCCATATGAAGTAGTTGAAGAACATGATCCATAATGTGATCTGTTTTGGAAGGTAAATTTACACGAGTACTGTAACACCCCAACCTAACAAGGGTCAAAATGCCATATTATGGTGTCAATCAGAACATACAAACGCAAGTGGAAGACTTAAAAACATAATAATTACAAAGGTATTCTAAGATGATAATAAAATACTAACTCTAAATATGATGAGTTCCCAAAACTGAAGTACAAAACCAAACTAAATTTAACTGAAGCCATGTCCAAGTCTAATCCAGAAGCAAATGGGTATCTATCGTCAGGGTGGTCCACTAAGAGCTCCTATGCACTCTTCCATCAAATCCCAGCTTCCAACCTAAAACCTGCCGCAGGAAAAGAAATGCGGTTGAGCTTAAAAAGCCCAGTAAACAGATATAAACAAAATGAATAATCAAACATATATAAGTATAGGGAAAAGGAACATAAGCTCCTGCTGAACGAATATCATCTGCCAAACGGATGAGAGATCAAGGATCAACTGAACAAAATGTCATATACCATAAGAAGAAAATCATAGCGAAACATAAAGAGATCATAATGAAGTCAAAGGAATAAAACAGAGAATAATAATCATATAACAGAACAGAACAGAAATGCTCACGAGCTCAGAAAGCATGCCGCATGCTTAGTCACATAATCACATCATATCATATCCATATATCCGTCAAATCATAAGTTGTATAAGGAGGGGAGACCTCTGAAGTACCAAATGGAGTACCTACCTCCCAGAAGTGAATTGGGGTGCATGACACGCACCAACCAATCACTAATCATATCCAGAACAGAACCGAACAGAACCTAAGATGCATCTGTACGCCCCCTGCAAAACAAATCATATATATACACTTGCTCATGACAGGCATATACACATATCATAATGGCCAATGTGCACAAATATCATAACAGAACAGAAGGGGACGCCGTGGATCAATCACACCTCCACATAAAGTGTCATGCCATTGGTGCCTCAATGACATGGCCATGGTACCTCCATAGCTAGGAATTCAGATACAGAAGCTCGGGCAACAGAACAGAACAAAAAAAGTAAAGCAAAGCAAAGCGATCTGTTAATACAAATATCGTCCTAAAAACGTTATTTATATTTTACGATCTTTGCTATATTTTGTTAATGACAATTATAAAGTTTATCTTTAGCAAAGCATAAATATAAGTTAAAGTCTTTTACATTTATAGTAATAAGATTTTAAAAACTCATCATATACTTGCTACATGATCACTAGGACACATGTTACATACTTATATACATTTACATTATTTACATTTTAATTCTTAAAATGTAAATATATACATGACATCATGGCATACATCATTTAGATAACTTGTAGATCTAGTAAAATATTTTGGAAAGATCTTCAAGTAATGAGTTGGATTGTGTAAGATCTTGGTAAGATATGGTAAGATCTAGCTGTCATGTCCCGGCGGACCCAAACAGCATAAAGGGCGGAACCCAAAATTTGGGTCCGCCAAATCTGTGCCTTGTCTGATCAGTTTTGCCTATAAATAGCAAGCTGATCATTCAAGCTCACTCATTACACACATAGCATAAATTGCATATACATTCTTTCTTACTTTACTAACCCATTCATTCATTCATTTTATTTGTAGAGATCTTTCTTTTGTAGCAAAGAGATCAAGCATCAAGGTTCAACACATTGTTGTAAACCTGTTAGTATAGTCACTGTGTGATTTAGTAGTAGTTTACACACCATTGTTATACCAAACATTCAGTAGTGATCGGTTAGTGTTTTAGTCCTCAAAACACATAGAGTGTCGGGAGTGGTTGTACCCATGTAAAGAACTCGGTATCTAGCTTAGTACCAAAAAAAGTGTAAGCGACGCCGGGAGTGGTTGTACCCTTGTAAAGAACTCGATATCTAGCTTAGTACCGAAAAAAGTGTAAGCGACATCGGGAGTGGTTGTACCCTTGTAAAGAACTCGGTATCTAGCTTAGTACCGGAAAAAGAGTAAGCGACGTGTAAAGGTTTTCTCCGCCTAGAAGGGAGCTTGTTTCTTAGTGAAGAAAAACTCTCGAGTTAGAGGCTCGAGGAGTGGAGTAGGGCAAGGAAGAGAGTCCTTGTAGACCGAACCACTATAAACATCCGTGTTGTGGTTTGATTGTTCTTTCCTTACTTTCTTTACTTATATTGCTTGATTATTTGCATTAAGTTGAAATCAAGTTAAGTACTCAAAGCGAATAAATTTTAAAAATGGTAAAAAACTATTCAACCCCCCTTCTAGTTTTCCACAATTAGTATCAGAGCTACGTTACTCAAGATTTTCAAAATATATTATATTTTAAAACTTGAAACGTCCAATGGATTTTGAAAACTACAAAGAAGGGCAATCTATGCAAAGACCACCACTGTTTGAAGCAAATAGTTTTATATATTGGAAAAATCGCTTTGAAACTTATGTGAAGTCAAAGGATATAGATCTATGGTACATCATTGTAGAAGGTGACCATAAACCTATGATTAAGGATATATCAAGCGGTCGGGATGAGGGTAGTTCTCTTACTCATCACAGTGATGAGAAAAAAAAATTAATTGCCAAGAATAATGAAGTTAAAATGATGCTTTATAATGCTTTACCTAGGAAAGAATATGAAAGAGTATTTATGTGTAAAACCGCTAAAGATATTTGGCAATCCTGTAACCTTTGCATACTTGGATTAGATGTTTAGGTGAATTCTAGAGAGAGAGAGAGGTAGAGAGTAGGAGTTCTAGAGAGAGAGAATGAAGGAAACTTGTGAATATTAGATTAGAAGCTCCAACCCTCTCCTTAGGTGGAGAGGGGTATTTATACATACTAACATAGGTGCCCCTAGTGGGCTGTAGAGTGAGCTGACAGTGGGTAAAGACCCGACCCACTCCACAAATACTATAATAACTAAACTAATATTAAGTTAACTAAACTAATACTAATAAGCCTACGAGCTACATAAATGCTAAATAAATACTCGGGGTGACCGAGTCTTCACATGAATATTTATATTCCTAACAATCTCCCCCTAAGGGAGGTCACCCCGGAAATAATATTTTAAATTATAGCATTCTATTACATGACTGTAACTTCCTAGCTCGTAGTCTTTGATTCTTCAAATTCATTACTCTTTGTACATTCAGCAGTGATCTTTTGATGACCGTTCTTCTGTCTTGGATGATCTTTGGTGATTCTTTGATGTCATCATCCAACGTATGTCTCCAGGTCATCTTTTAGCAGTATGTCTCCATGTGATGTGGTACTCTTTGAGCCGACATGCTCACACTATTCTGGGTCATGATTTTCAGCATTAGAGTTTGCAGAAGCAGTGTTGAAGGTCTTTTAGTTTATCATGACTTCTTTGAATACGATGATGGTGTAGTGTGAACATGTGGTGATAGATTGGCATCTTCTCGGCAATCAGCTGCAACCGCCAGGAATTCCTGCATACGACAGTTAGCAATAAAACGTCCGGTACTTACAGGTTCGAACTTCGAGATTGTTAACAGCATAGTGTGAAAACTCTCTCTAATCCTTACCAAGGCCGTTCCTAAATCGAAAACCCACAGAGGGCTTACCAGATCTACCGTAGTAAATCAACGATTAGGTGAGTCGCTGGAGTTCACTCCACGACTGTAGACCGTTTGAAACCGCCGCGACCACTAAGCGTAATCCACAAGGAATTACCGAAGTGACCTGCTATCAGGGCTGTTTGATGTTAACCCTGGCAGGAATTTCCATTCAATCACTAAGAATTATATTTGCAAATTCCCTCATAAATGTTCTGGCAGATTGCTAAGATCTGCGTAGGACTCATAAGTTTACAACTGGTGTCCTTAATGTTGAACAACCAGTGTAGAAGTAACACGTGTTCCTATGAGATCTTATGATGCATCTCGTGGCTCTAGACTCGATAAGTGCATTTTTGGTAGTCGGAGACTGGAGCGGTGTCTCCTGTTTCAATATCAACATAGCTCGTATTGAGAGGTCGATAGATTATGCAGGGTTCCCCATGAGAATGAAACAAGTCCGTTTAAGAGAACTTGAGTGGTTTAGAAGGTTTAGTGCAGTGCGTCACTGGGTCCATGACGTCTTGTCTTCAATACCGGTGTTACTTTAGTAACCACCAGTAGCATATGAATTGAACCCGGTTTCTGCCCTAAGGTTGAATAATTTGGAGGGCTATTTCTTTTCACCCTTTCTCATTTCATTTCTTTTTAATTCTTCAACCCCTTCTTTCTCCTTTCTCATATTACTCCTTTTTTTCATAATCATACTTAAGGACTTTCTAATACTAACTATTCGGTATTGTTCCTGGGTAGATCCCTCCGGCTCTGGCAGATCATAGGACGGTTTTCCTAACCTTAGCCACCTTATAACTTCATGACTATCCTATGTTGCCATTAACCAAATCCTTGGAAAATCTCTCAAAGTGTTCATGATTATGAAACACATTTTGCTAACACTTTGAGAGTTTTATAATTTTCAAAGGCTCCCCCTTAACATGTGCACATATGTGTTAATTTAAAATTTGCACATGTTGGGTAGAGATTGCACTTTTTGAATTGATCCACTTTCAGTGAACATGACCGATTTGAGACACGCTTACATCACTAGTTAGACTAGCTTGAAATTATTACCCATCCTGGTCAAGTTCACAGAAAGTTTCTCGAAACGGTACACTCTACTAAGATACGTTCTCTTCCAGACACGCTTACATCACTGGTTAGACCAGCTTGAAATTATTACCCGGCCAGACCGCATCCTTTCGATTAATGACAGTTTATGTTTCGTCAATTCATTCGTGAAGTCTGAGTCGTGCTCACATGAGATGCCACATCCATTTTCATCCATTCGCTCCCCCCAATATGTGCATCGATATACGAAAGAGTTTAGCACATACGGGAGAGCCTACACTTGAGTCCAAAACATCACATTTTTATCAGATTTCATATTTAAATCACATTCTCTCCCCCGATCAAAAATTTCAAACCATTTGAGATTTGTGATCCCAATTGATCTAAATAAGTTAGAAAATTTGAGAGAAAATTTGGTCAGGTTTTAATGTATTCTGATTATGGAGCATACTATGCTCCCCCTTAAACCACGAGAGAGTGTCACTGCTGATGTTGCACAATGCTTAAAAAGGTGTCAGAAATTTGAACAAATACTCTCCCCCTCAATTAATGTCCCGTTTTCTATTTAAAGAGTTGTAGACATTCAATTGAGTGTGAAGTATTTGTGAAAATTTAAGTCCAGTTACCACCTTGTGAAACACCAAAACTCTCCTAAAGAATCATAGAACGGAAGGAGTTTGTGGTGTAAAGAAGACTTCTCTTCTTATACAAGAAATGATGCACTGATACGTACTTCAAATCGGGAATGCACGGATATGAAGTAATCCATGCCCGGGTGAACATCACCCAGTGGGAGGAACAACCGTCTTTTTGGCGACGTGCTTTCCCCATTTTGAAACGCGGGTTGCTATCTAAAGTAACAGCAAGCCATCATGACATGTTTTAACAATTCATTTTAACTTCTGCTCGAGTTTCATTTAAAGTCCCGTGTCATTATTGAATGACATTTCTAAGACCGTAAATGTTATCGATAAACAGAAGACATGCCTAGAGGAACTATTTTTGGTATTTTCTATTTTTCTGATTTTTATGGTTTTTCTTGGTTTTAATATTTTTCTATTTACAATTTTCTGGTTTTATAAATTTCTATTTACAGTTTGGTATAAGATATGTACAAACTATATTATTCAGTTTAAGAAGATAATGACATGAATACCAAAATGAGGATACGTTCAGTATATGGTAGAGATCAATAGTCAACATCTCTTAAACTTTGACCACCAAAGCTTTCAAGGCTCCTGAATAATCGACTGAATTTGAGCCTTCTCAATGTGAAGCTTTGATAGCTTCCCCCTAAACCGACAATCTTCCTTTTTGAGCAGATTCAAAGCTCTCTTTCAAGCTTACGTAAGGTAAGTGTACAGCGGAAACCGTAGCAACCCACATCAAATATTGCTGCTCCTTTTAGGAATAATCATAGTGATTCTCCGTTCGAGGGACCATCAAATAAGTCAGCAGAGTATCATCTCACACTTGAATAATTCTTCTCACATCGCTTCCGTTGAAGTTTGAAGTAATGCATGCCAAAAGTATCCAGAAACCATTTCCCCCAAGTGGTTGAAGAGATGCAATCAGTCTCATTGTATGAAGCCCAAAAACCCGAAGTACACACTCAATCCCATTAATGAAGTCGAAAAAGTAACACTAAGATCAATTAAAACCCGGAAATCCTCTTTTCTCCCTTCAGGATGTTGCAGATGAGAATTGTTACACCAAAGTCACCTAAGTCTCAAGTGTAAGCAACTTATCCCGTATGTAGTCTAAATGATAACACCACGATAGTGCCACAGAAGCACCGGAATCAAGTAAGTCCTGGATGAACACATTTCCTTCTGTTGGGCACCGACTAACCATAGGAATCATCGTACAATTGTGTACCACTTTAATCATGAGAAACTGTTTCTTACATCTCTTCCCCCACGTAGTTGGAATAATACACCAACAGGCCACGAGTTAAAACACTGATTTTCTTTGCGGTTATGACATCTGTCTTCCCGGAATAACTTCAATTAAGAAGAAGTATAAAGTTCATCACGTGTACTCGTTGTGCGTCTAGATGTATGTCTCCTTCCCCCTTGCTGGTTTTGATACCTCAGAATCAGTAACACAGTTTACGCACATATACATGACATCTTGTGAGAAGAACACAATTGGCTCAAATGGATCAAGTGAGAATCAACCGCTACTGAAACTGTCTCAGACTATCTTTACCAACCCTTAAGTAGGCTATTTGACGAGATGACTGATGGAACAAACCCGATATACCAAACTTGACACTGAAGTAGAATTCCCGGTACTCGTGACTTAAACTTGCACTAATGTTGGAAGAACGGTGTAGAGAATTAATGCTCCAAGCAAATCTCTAAGTACTCAATACCCAACCAAAGTATGAGACATTAACACCTCTTGTGATTATCCACAACGTCATCGGCGTGTGACACTGAGTACTAAGACGTAACTCCTTTAAGTGATAGTTAACTAGGTCGTCAAACATTTACCCCGACTGCTGGTAACTAGATAAACTAAGTCTTCAACTTAAATCTTAAGCATGAGCAAGTTATCATTAAAAGTCATGCATCCAACCAACCCCGACTTCAAGATAGAATAAGATCACGCCTTTGTGAAATTCAACTTCAATCTCAAATAAGTGATACCTGATCAACTCCGTAGTCACCATTAGATACCCAACAAGTGAGTGAACAACCAATCAAATGTACGTCGATCCACTTGTTCACACTTCTCCCCCTCAGAAATTGCATATGAGGATGCCATTTTTGATTGAACAAGTGAGATGCCATTTTTGATTGAACAAGTGTATATGAGGTTGATCCACTATTCACACTTCTCCCCCTCAAAAATTGCATTTGAAGTTGCCCTTTTTGATCGAGTGAATAAACGTCCAATCTGATGAAAGTAGATCCACTTGATGTCTGAACGAGCATGGACCAAGTATGAAGCTTTTTGATGAGAGTAGTCAGAAACAAGGAGAGTCGTATGACCATTTCTCACCTCTCAATCACCATGTAGTTTATTCACCCTTCTCCCCCTCAAAAATTGCATATGACTGCCAACTGCCATTTTTGATTGAAAGAGGGAATAAGAATACCATCAACAGTAAGTAACACCACTTGATGACTGACATGAGCATGGGAAGAACATGAAGCTTGTTGATGAGAATGGTCAGAAACAAGAAGATTTCTCTTCTTCCGAAGATAAAGTGCACTCAAGCGTACACTTTTCTTTTCTTTGATGAACGGGGCCTGAAGAGATGTCAGCACACACCATTATATTGACAATGAGGCCCGAGGCTTGAACTTCAGTGTTCAAACGTCATAGTCGATGAATAACGAGGCCTGAACTGATGTGAACATACGTCATTGACATTGAAGATTAAGTTTGACTTGCTTGCACCCTTGATTTATGAGATATCAATCTTTTCGGCACCCAAACCCTAAGTCTTTCCTTAATAAGAGTGAACGTTGTACCTGCACTTAAGTAAAGACTACCTGCACAGACATTAAGGGTTTGTTTACATTTATATGGGTTAGTGATATCAGCATCTTGTTCATTTGGGGTTTTACTGTCATCCTTATCTTTGCAATCAGTGAACTGCTTACTAGTAGGTATCCATCTAAGACCAAAAATCTTAAAAATTCTACCTGTCGGAATCCACCTAAGGCAAGATCTAGGAGTGTTTGGTTTCTCATGAACAGTGGAAGACTTGTTTAGAGAAGACCTTTGTCCTACAGCAATCTGCCTACCAGGTTTCTGAGTATACCTCTTTGGTTCTACGAGCTTGTTGTTGTTTCTAGTCTTAGAGGTCTGAACCTTAGCACGAGCATTCACTTCCTTCAAGAATTTTGTTATACAATCATCATGGGTTGCATTAAAAACACATTTCTGACAAGTTGAGTAAACAAAATGTTTGGAGTCAGAGAAAGATCTAGGATTCGTAGAGTGATCAGCTATGGGAATCGCATTAGTCAATACGTAACTACTCTTAAGAACAGGAAAATTCCTAGTCTTTTCATTTGTGTTTTTCTTAGCATCCTCTAGGTTATGATTCTGAACACTATTTTCATGTCTAACATGTTCCTTTGGTGTCACAAATGACACACGCTTTGAACTAATCCTAGAAGAGCTAGATGCACTCATATGATGAGGTTTTGCAAGCGTATATTCCTTTTCCATAGGTCTATCCTGTGAAGTGACTGGTTTTGACAAAACTTGTTTCGAATCAACTTGGGAGGCAAACCGTGGTTTTGAAAGTTTTTGTCGTTCAGATCTAAACGCAGTCGGTTTTCTAACAACTGATTGGTTTCTAAGTGGTGGTTTCCCCAAGATTGATGGTTTCGTAAACTTAGTGTTCACACTATTTCCTGTCGATTTTCTCAACTTGTTTTTCAACGCTGCAATTGCAAAACCCTTTTCCTGAAGTTGAGCTTTGAATTCATCATTTTTGGCAATCAAAGAGGTTGTTTGCTCTACAGTCTTAGTTTTTGCTTCTTTGATTGAGTTACACAGTTTATTGCAATGAATTTTCAAAGTCTCATTTTCATAAAGTAATTCAGCCACTTTATTTTCTAATTCAGCATTTTTTGTTGCATTAACATCATTGTCATGTTTAGCCTTAACTTCATTACACATATCATGCATCTCAGCAATACATTTTTTTAGGTTTTTGATCGTCAAGTTTTTGGCTTCTAGCTAAGCTTTCAAATCATTTATCATAAAAAAGTCACGGAATTCAGGAAATTCCGGATTCCTACATGGTTGGTTAGTTTGAAGACTTTCTTCCTTTTGTTGCATTGAGATTTCAAGTGAAATACAATGTTTTTCAAGTTGTAAAAATCTGTTTGAAAGTTCATTATAAACTTCTTTTTCAACCATATCATTTGATTTGAAAAATTCAGCCGTAGGCAAAGAACTTGATGCATCATCATGTTCAGCATCTTGATCAATTTCTCCCCCCTTATGACTCATATATGTTGAATCAGAGGTGATAATGCTATCAATCTTTTCCAACAGATATGTGTCATAAGTAGGTGTAATTTGATCAGTGTGCTGATGTTCAGTAGCAAGGACAATATGTTGAACAGTTAAGTGTACCTCAGCAAATGGTACTTGGTCAGTTACTGGTCGGATATCAGCATCCACACCATGTGTGATATGAGTCACATAACTGCTACTTGCATCAAGCTTATCTGAGTTTGTCCCTCTGCATTCTGTGACAACTGAACTAGCACCCAGTGCTTTACACGAATTACCCTTAATATCTCATGATTGCATCCGACTTTCATTCATTAGTTGGTGTTGTGCTCTTTCCTCAATATACTTCTCAACATTACCAATGTGTTGGAGTAATGTTTCTTTGTACATGTTAACTTCAATCCCAGTGTAATCAGTAAAACACTTTTCTGTCATTTGACTATCATAATCCCAAGTGTACTGTGATTTGATGAACAATAGAAGTTGTTTGTTGATCATCCGAAGAGCAGCCATAGATCAAATTTCATGAAATTCTTCTTTGTCAAGTTGTTGTTCTAGTTGATCTAAGTTCAGGAACATAGTGCCTGTTAAGGTCTGAACATCTTGACCAAAGAGTGATGCAAAAGCATGTTCGAATCCTCCCGTGGATTCAGGTCTTTCTGAGAGAACCTTGAGATGTGAGTGAAGTAACCGAAAACATTCAATGCAACTTTCCTTTGCATTAGGCAACAGTTGTGGCTGAAGCAACTGTCTCTCTTGCGAATTCGAGCGCAAAGATTCCAAATTAGCATTATCAGAATCACATACGTTCATTTGTTGTACAGAATTAGAAGTCTTATGATTATCATTCGTGTCGTACAACTTGAGTATCTCAGATATGAACGAATCTGAAGTAGTAGTCATGGTGAAAACGTGCACGGGATTTTACATTCTTATGATTTAAACCGAGAAATAGATTCTTTCGCGGGATTTTACAAAATCAAGAGAAAACCGTGAAACGATAATGAATACTTGAATGTGTTATGATTAGAGATTGTGTGCTGAGGGTGACTTTTTGAACCTTTGTTTGATTTTGGTTGAAAAGGTTTTAAGAGAAACCAACTAACCACTGTAGATAAATCCAATAGGATCGAAAATATCTAATAACTAGCACGGTTGTTATAATATCACCCAAAATTAAGAGTAATCTCAGATAATTGACGCTCAATCGAAATCATTATCAAGAAAAATTCTTTTCCAACCGATGAATCTATCCTTGTGATAATAACCAATAATATTCACCAAAGAACTTAAACCAAAAACTTAAACCAAAAAGAATAAATCGTCCTTGTGCTATTTGTCCAATATCACACGACCCAAGTCCAATATTCGGTTCATAAGCCCAATCGTTAAGCTTATACCCGGATCCAACTCACTAGTATTAATCCTAAGGATTTAACCTAATCCCTAATCTTTCTCTTACCCACACTCAGTCACACCTAACCCTACTCAAGAAAAAGAAAAACATGCAACCAACCAAATTTCATTCACAGATCAATAAAACAAACTTGACTCCCCTTTTCACTCGTTGATCCGAACACCACAATAACCCTAAGACATCTTCGTAAGCAGCCCCCTTATCTATTTGAAGGTTAAAGGTGTAAGGTAGGTTTGGTTTTCTTGTTGTTTTCAGTTACTGTCAAACCGAAATGAAGAAAGAAGTTCGAGTGATTGAAGATGATGTAGGTTAGATGATTTTGAGACACGTTTTTGTTCAAAGAAATTTGTTGTGATTAGAATATAAATTAAATTTGTTGTTGATGTTGGTTTAACTTCATTCGATTTGTTGTAAATCTTTTGTTATTATACTTTCGAATGATTTATTTTTGTAATTTCATTTTGAATCTAAAAGAATTTGTTGCTGTGGACTTGTTGTTGTTTGTGAAATGGGATTGTTGTTGGTTTATGATAATGAAATTAGTCTACTTTTCATTTAAGTATTTTCCATTTTAGTGTGGTTATATCAAACCGCCAATGGTATATCAAACCCAGGGTCAAACCACCATTGACCTATGATTTTGGCAGAGTTTAGTTTAGATTGACCCAAACACACGTTGCAACCGGCAAACCGCTATCACCAAACCGCTATCACCTATGTAAAACCGCTATCACCAGTTCTCGACAAAACAATCACTTTTGACTGCGAGTTGTCCTTTTTCGGATACAAGTCAAACCGCCACAAAGCTTAGACTCAAACCGCTGCACACCAACACAAACTGCTATAATTTAAAACACAATATGCCTCAAACCGCTAGAGCAAATGACAAATGTGTCGTTTTCATGAGTATTGTCTTTATACCCGATTTAGCTACAAATCAAAGCACAAGTCTGCTTATCCTCAAACCGCTACCAAGAGTTAGCAAGCCATAACTAAGAACAACTTTAAAACCAACAAACCTCTACCAAGAACAACTTTAAAAAACCGCACTATAATCCTAAAAAAAACCACAACACAGCAAGGAAGAGCAAAACAAAACAACAACATGTTAGGATTTCACCAAAACGCCATCAAGTATGTTGAGCAGAAAAGAGATGGAATGATTTACTTCAACTTTTCTATCTTTCCTAATCAGATTTTCAAACTGATTTAAAGCCCACCAAGTAAATAGCAAACGTTCATGTAAAATGATTTAAAGCCCAAGTGATGTTGTACGACTTGAGTATTCTTGTTGTTACAACAGTTGTTAAAGCCCAAGTGATGTTTGAGCAAAAAGAATAAAAATAGATACGAGAAAATTGAAGTCCTCAAATCATTATACAAACTGTTAAAACCCAAGTGATGTTCGAACAAAACAAACAAAACTAAAGACGAGACGAAAGAAGCCATGAATCCAAGCACACACAATCAATTGAACCTAACCTTGGCTCTTGATACCAACTGTAACCTTTCCATACTTGGATTAGATGTTTAGGTGAATTCTAGAGAGAGAGAGAGAGAGGGGTAGAGAGTGGGAGTTCTAGAGAGAGAGAATGAAGGAAACTTGTGAATATTAGATTAGAAGCTCCAACCCTCTCCTTAGGTGGAGAGGGGTATTTATACATACTAACATAGGTGCCCCTAGTGGGCTGTAGAGTGAGCTGACAGTGGGTAAAGACCCGACCCACTCCACAAATGCTATAATAACTAAACTAATATTACGTTAACTAAACTAATACTAATAAGCCTACGAGCTACATAAATACTAAATAGATACTCTGGGTGACCGAGTCTTCACATAAATATTTATATTCCTAACAAATCCTTAATTATCACTCACCAAGGGAACTCACAAGTAAAGGATAACAAAATTGATCTTCTTGTTCAACAATATGAACAATTTGCTATCCCTGAAGATGAGACCATTGATAATGCTTTTGCTAGGTTTAATATTGTTACTTCTCTTAAAGCACTTGACGATTCTTTTTCTAGTAAGAACTTTGTCAGGAAATTTCTTAGAGCACTTCATCCGAAGTGGAGAGCAAAGGTGACGGACATTGAAGAATCCAAGGATCATTCAAGCATGCCACTTGACGAGCTCATAGGAAATCTCAAAGTTCATGAGATGGTCATGGAAAAAGATTCAGAAATAGTCAAAGGAAAAAAGGAAAAGTTCAAGTCCATTGCCTTAAAAGCTAGGGTAGAGTCAAGTGATGATGAAGAGTCTAGATCAGGTGGCGAAGACGAAGAGTATGCCATGGCCGTGAGAGATTTCAAGAAGTTCTTCAGAAGACGAGGAAAGTTTGTTAGACAACCTCGAGAAGAAAGGAAATCTCTCTGGAAAGACCATGTAAGACCCCAACCCGACAAGGGTAGAAGCATCACATTATGGTGACAAATCAAAGCATACATAATAGCACAGCGGAAGTCTTAAACAAATACATAAGAGAAAGTCAAGTCAACATGACTTGAATAATACATGAGTTCAAGGAAAGGAAAATAATCCAAAGATACGAATACAAAGGAAATCATGTCCCAACAAAGTCATAAAATAAAGGTGGTCATCTAAGGTCAAAGCTTCATCTAACTCTCATCCCATCCAAAGCATAATCCAAAAGCTCCTAGCTTAGATACCTGCCGCACACGAAAAGAAAACGTGCGGCTGAGCTTAAAAAGCCCAGTGAACAGATATATATAATAAACGGAAACGAAACAAACGAAACATAATGAAAGAGATATAGATAGGGTACAAGAGTAAAGGTTAGGACAGTCATCCACCACGAGCCCATATCATAACATATCATATCATAGCATATCGTAATCATATAGAGGGGATGCCTCTCAAATAAGCCGATAATATGAGGGGTGTCCTCATGTACCAGTTGGAGTGATCAGCTCCCATATTTTGTGAAAGGAGTGGATTGCACCCAGCCCCAGTCACCATATCATATCATATCAAAGCATATCATAACATATCTAGGATGCATCCATTCGCCCCCCAAACAAATCATATTGGCCATATCAAATCATATCATAGTGAGCTCATATCATATCATAATGGGGACGGTGTAACCAAATCACTAGGGCTACACACTAGTCATGCCATTGGTGCATCAATGACACGGCCATGTTACCTTCATGGCTAGGAAACATATTTTGGCTCGTAGTATCAAACTGGGGACAAGGTTAAAGGTTCATATCAAAGTAAAGGTTCATATGTCATAATCATAGTCCAAATCTCCAGGTTCATATCACAGGGTTCATATAAGAGGTTCAGGAATCAAAGGTTCATATCAAAGGTTCAGATGCCAAAGGTTCATGTCAAAGTCAAATCATAATAAGAGAACGAAGGCTCCTTATAAAAAGGGCAGAATATCTGTACCTTATTCCAAAGCAAAGCACAAATCAAAATGAACAAGATGGATCAAAGTCAGGTCCTCTCCTTCTTCACACCTAGAGGGGTAGCAAAGAATTACAAACTTTCCATTTTAAGTAACTTTCCATTTTTAGCAGGTTTCCATATTTAGAAAGTTTCCATAATTAGTAAGATTTCCATATTCTCATTTAGGTTAAGTCATTATCACAACATATTATGGCTTCAGGGTGTATTTTAGCAAGTCACAAAAGTTTAGGGTTAATAATGACGACTTTACATAAATTAGGGTTTTAAGTGTAATTATATCAAAGTTAAAGTTCAAACATGAAAATATCACAAATAATCTGTTTTGAATCCATATTTATCAATTTAACAAATTCAGTCCCCCATGTTTCCCAATTTTACACTTTACACCCTTAAGTTACATAATTTACATTTTAAACCTTATAATATCCATAATTACACATTAGACCCTTAGTTTATCAAAATTACACAATGGACACTTATTTCATCATATTATACGAATCTATCCTTAAGTATTCATAATTTACACATCAAGTCCCTCAAGTTATCAAAGTTACATATTTAACCCTTGATTTACATTTTCAACTTTTAATTATTAATAATTACATATTAAACCATTAAATTACCAAAATTACACATAACCCCCTGAATATATTTTATTACTTCATTCGACCCCAACTTTCCAGAATTTACATGATTAGTCCCTTCATTTTAATTATTTACAATTCGAACCCTAATTAATTAATAAATACATTTTAATCCTTTAAAACATGGAAATTACACATTATACCCCCAACTTGTATTTTATTCGAATAATAGGCAGTCCAAAATAAGTTCTAAAAATAACCCTCAAGTTTCAAAAGTTACAAAACACCCCCTAACATTTTAATTACCAATCGTATAACATTTATTTAACAAAAACCCTAACTCTAAAAATACCAATCATTCACCAATCATTAGATTATCATTTAGTCAACATTAAATTCACAAGAACAAACCCTAAATCCAAACCCTAATTCGATTTGCATTTTATTTCTTTTTCTTATTCATTTTCTTTTAATCCGGTTAAATACTTAAATCAAAAACAATTACTTTAGGCCTCTACAAATCAAATGGACATTTTTCCCAGATTATATTCATCATATGAAGCTCAAATAAATTATCATTCATGCCCAGAAAATTCAGATACAATTATTTAGGTTATATACACGATTTTAAGATTTAATTCACAATTAATTCATAGATCATGCATGGTATGTTATTATCATTTTATTTGATGTTCATAGATCATAAGAGACTTAGGAAAAATGGCAAACCGAAATTACGATGAGTCGAACAGCTGAAAGGAATTTCTTCTTCTTGGCTCTATACGCGACACCCAAATATTTCCCACGAGCTTACGAACGATCCCACAACCTTATAGCCATTTTTCATAGAGTATATACGAGGTAAGGATCATGAGAAAAATGAGAATCGAATATTATATGGATTGGATGAATTATGGACGAATTACCTTACTTTTTGTTCTAGAGATGTGAAATAATTCACCACGAACGAATTGAGCAACACACAGCTTCAAATGTATTTTTCTAGGCTTCTTATGATGATGAAGAACAAGGGAAAATTAGTCTTGCAACTCCAGAAATTCAGATGGATTTTTGGTGGCTAATTCTAGGGTTTTTGATCAATCGGTTTTGCTTTAGAGAGAGGAAAATGATTTTGGTTGTTTAAAGGGTAATAGTGCCGAATATTTGGAGGAGGGGGAATCAAAGGAGCGGCCTAAATTAATGGGATAGGTCAATCACATTGATTTGGTATTAATTTCCATTTAATTTGCAAGTTAATTACACTTAAATAACTTTTAAAATAGAATATGTGTATACTTAATTATTTTGGACTTGTTTATGTGTAAATATAATTTTTATAACTTGCACAAATATTTTATGATGCTCTCTAATTATTCCATATCATACTTGGTACATTTCATAATTTTTGGAATTAATTTACAAGTTATATAAGCCTTTATTTAATTTTCAAAGTTGTAGGGGCATTTTGGTCTTTTTACACATTTTAGATTTTAGGGTTTTACAACTCTTCCCCTCTAAACGAAAAAATTTCGTCCTCGAAATTTGCAAAGAAGTAGAACTGAAATGGAACGGAAACAAAATAGAGACATACCAGATCAGAATACAAAATGAGGATAACTAGCACGAATAGACTCCTCGGTCTCCCAGGTAGCTTCCCGCTCTGGGTGGTTCCGCCAAAGAATCTTAACGAACGGAATGACTTTACGTCTCATAACTCGCTCTTGGCGATCCAGAACCGCTTCCGGCTCCTCCGGAAGAGACATATCCGGCTGAATCTGATCGAAAGGATAAGATACCACATGAAGAGGATGATAGTTGTATCCCCGTAGAAGAGATACATGGAATACATCATGTACATGCGAAAGCTGGGGAGGTAGAGCTAGACGGTAGGAAACCTCTCCAACACGTTCCAGGATCTCGAATGGCCCGATGAATCGAGGACTCAGCTTGCCCTTGATTCCGAAACGTTTAACTCCTCGAAACGGTGAAACCTTAAGGAAAACCCGATCACCCACCTGAAACTCCAAATCACGACGGTGCTTATCCGCATAACTTTTCTGACGAGCCCGAGCTTCTTTCAACTTCTCCCTAGCAACATCTACCTTCTCATTCGTGATCTGAACCAACTCCGGACCCTCAATAGCACGCTCTCCCACTTTGTTCCAACAAATGGGTGCTCTACATTTCCGCCCATACAACATCTCGAAAGGAGCCATCCGAATACTAGCATGCCAGCTGTTGTTATAAGCGAACTCTACCAAACAAAGATACTCGTCCCAACTACCCGTCCATTCTAGTGCACACGCCCTCAGCATATCCTCCAATGTCTGAATGGTCCGCTCTGACTGACCATCTGTCTGAGGGTGAAAAGCCGTACTGAATTTAAGTTGTGTACCCCAAGCTCTATGCAGTCCTTTCCAAAACCGGGAAGTAAAACGTGGATCCCTATCTGAAACAATAGCAGTAGGCATACCGTGCAGTCTAACTATCTCCTGCTCAAAAATCTCTGCCAGTTTGCTGACACTATAATCCATACGGATGGGTAGAAAATGAGCCGACTTGGTTAGTCGATCGACGACCACCCAAATCGCATCATGTTTCTTTCTGGTGAGTGGCAAACCCGATACGAAATCCATAGAAATTTCCTCCCATTTCCAGGTCGGAATATCTAACGGCTGTAATAATCCACTGGCTCTCTGGTGCTCGATCTTGACCTGCTGACAAGTCAAACACCTAGCTACATAAGACGCCACATCATGTTTCATGCCGCTCCACCAAAAGTGCTGCTTCAAATCTCGGTACATTTTGGTGGAACCCGGATGTATGGTAAAGGGAGAACTATGCGCCTCTGACAAAACAGCTTCTCGCAAATCAGGATCGTTAGGAACGCAAAGACGATCCTCGAGCCATACTACACCAAACTCATCAACCCGAAACTCAGATTGCTTCCCATCTTCCACATTTTGCACAATGGCCCAGAGTTCACCGTCATCTTTCTGGGCTTCTTTAATTCGCAGGATGAGATTAGACTCAACCTTTAGACTAGCCCAGTAACCATCACAACCCCGAACGCAAAACTCAACATCTAGAATCTCCAAATCATTTAGAATCCGAGGCTCAAAATTCAGACTAGCAATCATACCCGACTTTCGGCTCAGAGCGTCGGCAACAACATTTGCCTTGCCGGGGTGATACTGGATGTTGGTGTCATAATCTTTCAGGAGCTCCAACCATCGCCTCTGTCTCATATTTAGCTCCTTCTGCGTGAAAATATATTTAAGGCTTTTGTGGTCGGTGAAAATGTCACATGACTCGCCGTAGAGATAATGCCGCCATATTTTAAGAGCGAAAACCACTGCAGCCAATTCCAAATCATGCGTCGGATAATTTTCTTCGTACGGTTTCAGTTGCCTCGAAGCATAGGCGATGACTTTCCCATGCTGCATTAAAACGCAACCCAAACCCTTTTTAGATGCGTCACTATAGATCTGGTAACCACCCGAACCAGACGGAAGAGTCAGAATAGGTGCCGACACTAATCTCTGCTTAAGCTCCTCAAAACTGTTCTCCCTCTCCTCAGTCCATACAAATTTCTCCCCTTTTCTCATCAACTGTGTCAACGGTAAAGCTAACTGCGAGAAACCCTCAATGAAACGACGATAATAACCAGCGAGTCCCAGAAAACTTCTCACCTCCATCACATTTGTAGGCCTAGGCCATTTAGTGATAGCCTCGACCTTCGCTGGGTCCATAGTGATACCCTCCGCAGAAACAACGTGACCTAGAAAAGCGACCTGACTCAACCAGAATTCACACTTAGAAAACTTCGCGTACAACTTCTTCTGTCTAAGAATTTCCAACACAGTCCGAAGATGCTGTTCGTGCTCCTCCTTAGATTTCGAATAGACAAGAATATCATCGATGAAGACAATGACAAATTTATCGAGGAACTCATGAAAAACCCGGTTCATAAGGTCCATAAAAACGGCCGGAGCATTGGTCAAGCCGAAAGGCATAACCAGGAATTCGTAATGACCATAGCGGGTGCGAAAAGCAGTCTTGGGAATATCTTGTTCCCTCACACGAAGCTGATGGTATCCCGATCTCAAATCAATCTTAGAGAAGTGCTTTGCCCCTTGCAATTGGTCAAACAAATCGTCGATGCGCGGAAGGGGATAGCGGTTACGGATAGTAATGCGGTTGAGCTCCCGGTAATCAATACAAAGGCGCATACTACCATCCTTCTTTTTCACAAATAACACAGGAGCGCCCCAGGGAGAAAACACTCGGACGAATAAAACCGTTCTCCAATAACTCCTCTAATTGTACTTTCAATTCTTTGAGTTCAATGGGAGCCATTCGGTACGGGGCCTTAGAGATAGGCTCAGCACCGGGAACTAGATCAATACTGAATTCAACTTCTCTGGTGGGAGGAATACCAGGAAGTTCTTCGGGAAAGACATCAGCGAACTCCCGAACAATGGGAACACTACTAACATCAGGTCCCTGAGAAGACGTATCTTTAACAGTGGCCAAAAACCCTTGGCAACCATGAGAGATTAGAGTCCGCGCTTTCATAGCAGAAATGAGTTTAACAGATTTCAAAGGCTGAGAACCGTGATAAACAAAATCCGGATGATGGATATCACCAAATCTTACACATCTGGCATGACAGTCGATAGAGGCCTTATGGGAAGACAACCAGTCCATACCCAAAATTATATCAAAATCAATCATATCGAGAGGAAGTAGATTAGCCGGACGAACACAATCATCAAATCTTAGCGGACAATTTACATATTCACAATCGATGGTGACTTGGGTTTTCATAGGAGTAGAGATAGATATAAGATTATTCAATGGTGTTGGAGTTACTTTTATTTTCTTGGCAAGCGTATTAGATATTATAGAATGTGTAGCACCGGTGTCAAATAAAACAAAAACAATATGATCTCCAACATAAAGATAACCGGTAATGGTACCTGACGTGCCTGCCGCCTGATCACGTGTGAGAGAATAAACCCGACCGGTAGTAGGAGCTGGCCTACCCGAACCTGATGGAACAACTTGCTTTCCCTGAGGGCAGTCCTTCACCCGATGAGCAGTAGACCCACAAGCAAAGCAACCCCCGGTAGCCTTGTGGCATGGCCCCGGATGAGGCTTTCCACAAGTAGGACACAGCGGTGGAGGAGGTAACACTTCGTTAGTCCTCCCCTGTCCAGAAGAACCTGACTGATAACCCGACTGAGCACCCCGGGTAGTCTGATCACGATACTGACGTGGGTTGTTATTGTTGTTGTTGTAGCCACTCCTCCCAGAAACCTGTCTATCATAACCCCGAGAATCCTGTCGCCTCTGACTGTAGTCCCGGTCCTGGCGACCACGCTGATCATATCTATGGTCCTGTCGACCTCTCTGCTCGGATGCCTGGTCCTGTCGACCTCTGAAATCCTGACCCTGTCCTTGCTGACTCTGTCCCCTGGAATGCACCCGGTTACCATCCCTATCACGCTTATTATAACCACTACCATCACTATGCAACATCTCAATGTTGCGAGCGTCATTTGCAACCGCAGCTACATCATCATAAGGCGTATTCACGATACGGTCCAATATCCATTTCTTTAACGCCCACTTAAATGTCTTAGCTTGACGGTAAGCATCTCCCGTAATCTCTGGCCCAACGAAACTGGCCAGCCTCATAAATCGCTGCATAAACTCCACAGTCGTCTCTCGGTCCCCCTGACGGATATTCCCATACTCCCGCTCATATCGCTGCTGTTCCGCCACTGGAATGTACTGCTTATAAAAGATACCCATGAAATCCTCCCAAGTACAAGTCTCCTCAAAACCCTGCTCCTGAGCCTGGACATAAGCTGTCCACCAGCTCTGTGCATCACCTTCAAACTTAAATGCAGCCAATCTAGTCTTAAACTCATCTGGGCAACCCAAAACCTTAAATATCCTTTCCATGTGGATAATCCAGTCTTCTGCCTCAGTGGGGACGGCAGCTGACCGGAAAGAGAGGGGTTTGAGCTTGTTAAACCTCTCAATCCAGACATGGATACCAACTGGTCCACCACCACCTGGACCTGAACCTGCACCACCACCTCCGGAAGAACCTGCCCCATTCTGAATATTGTTGGTGACTTGAGTCACCAAGTTAGGAAGAGCGTTGGCCAAAGCTTCAGCTATCATGGCCTTAAAGTCAGGGGTCCCTCCATTATATTCCTGATGTCGAGTATTCACCATCTGAATGTTTTCGAAAACGATTAGCAACAATATAAGAGAATAAGCACGAAACGGAAGACGAAACAGAACCTATGGCTACCCAAAACCTCACCAGACAAAACTTAAGCCTTAGGGGTCAAATCCTAGGGTCCATAAGACTCTCAGGCCATGAATTATGTACTACCGGTCGAAACCTGGCTCTGATACCATAATTGTAACACCCCAACCCGACAAGGGTAGAAGCATCACATTATGGTGACAAATCAAAGCATACATAATAGCACAGCGGAAGTCTTAAACAAATACATAAGAGAAAGTCAAGTCAACACGAATTGAATAATACATGAGTTCAAGGAAAGGAAAATAATCCAAAGATACGAATACAAAGGAAATCATGTCCCAACAAAGTCATAAAATAAAGGTGGTCATCTAAGGTCAAAGCTTCATCTAACTCTCATCCCATCCAAAGCATAATCCAAAAGCTCCTAGCTTAGATACCTGCCGCACACGAAAAGAAAACGTGCGGCTGAGCTTAAAAAGCCCAGTGAACAGATATATATAATAAACGGAAACGAAACAAACGAAACATAATGAAAGAGATATAGATAGGGTACAAGAGTAAAGGTTAGGACAGTCATCCACCACGAGCCCATATCATAACATATCATATCATAGCATATCGTAATCATATAGAGGGGATGCCTCTCAAATAAGCCGAAAATATGAGGGGTGTCCTCATGTACCAGTTGGAGTGATCAGCTCCCATATTTTGTGAAAGGAGTGGATCGCACCCAACCCCAGTCACCATATCATATCATATCAAAGCATATCATAACATATCTAGGATGCATCCATTCGCCCCCCAAACAAATCATATTGGCCATATCAAATCATATCATAGTGAGCTCATATCATATCATAATGGGGACGGTGTAACCAAATCACTAGGGCTACACACTAGTCATGCCATTGGTGCATCAATGACACGGCCATGTTACCTTCATGGCTAGGAAACATATTTTGGCTCGTAGTATCAAACTGGGGACAAGGTTAAAGGTTCATATCAAAGTAAAGGTTCATATGTCATAATCATAGTCCAAATCTCAAGGTTCATATCACAGGGTTCATATAAGAGGTTCAGAAGTCAAAGGTTCATATCAAAGGTTCAGATGCCAAAGGTTCATGTCAAAGTCAAATCATAATAAGAGAACGAAGGCTCCTTATAAAAAGGGCAGAATATCTGTACCTTATTCCAAAGCAAAACACAAATCAAAATGAACAAGATGGATCAAAGTCAGGTCCTCTCCTTCTTCACACCTAGAGGGGTAGCAAAGAATTACAAACTTTCCATTTTAAGTAACTTTCCATTTTTAGTAACTTTCCATATTTAGAAAGTTTCCATAATTAGTAAGATTTCCATATTCTCATTTAGGTTAAGTCATTATCACAACATATTATGGCTTCAGGGTGTATTTTAGCAAGTCACAAAAGTTTAGGGTTAATAATGACGACTTTACATAAATTAGGGTTTTAAGTGTAATTATATCAAAGTTAAAGTTCAAACATGAAAATATCACAAATAATCTGTTTTGAATCCATATTTATCAATTTAACAAATTCAGTCCCCCAAGTTTCCCAATTTTACACTTTACACCCTTAAGTTACATAATTTACATTTTAAACCTTATAATATCCATAATTACACATTAGACCCTTAGTTTATCAAAATTACACAATGGACACTTATTTCATCATATTATACGAATCTATCCTTAAGTATTCATAATTTACACATCAAGTCCCTCAAGTTATCAAAGTTACATATTTAACCCTTGATTTACATTTTCAACTTTTAATTATTAATAATTACATATTAAACCATTAAATTACCAAAATTACACATAACCCCCTGAATATATTTTATTACTTCATTCGACCCCAACTTTCCAGAATTTACATGATTAGTCCCTTCATTTTAATTATTTACAATTCGAACCCTAATTAATTAATAAATACATTTTAATCCTTTAAAACATGGAAATTACACATTATACCCCCAACTTGTATTTTATTCGAATAATAGGCAGTCCAAAATAAGTTCTAAAAATAACCCTCAAGTTTCAAAAGTTACAAAACACCCCCTAACATTTTAATTACCAATCGTATAACATTTATTTAACAAAAACCCTAACTCTAAAAATACCAATCATTCACCAATCATTAGATTATCATTTAGTCAACATTAAATTCACAAGAACAAACCCTAAATCCAAACCCTAATTCGATTTGCATTTTATTTCTTTTTCTTATTCATTTTCTTTTAATCCGGTTAAATACTTAAATAAAAAACAATTACTTTAGGCCTCTAAAAATCAAATGGACATTTTTCCCAGATTATATTCATCATATGAAGCTCAAATAAATTATCATTCATGCCCAGAAAATTCGGATACAATTATTTAGGTTATATACACGATTTTAAGATTTAATTCACAATTAATTCATAGATCATGCATGGTATGTTATTATCATTTTATTTGATGTTCATAGATCATAAGAGACTTAGGAAAAATGGCAAACCAAAATTACGATGAGTCGAACGGCTGAAAGGAATTTCTTCTTCTTGGCTCTATACGCGACACCCAAATATTTCCCACGAGCTTACGAACGATCCCACAACCTTATAGCCATTTTTCATAGAGTATATACGAGGTAAGGATCATGAGAAAAATGAGAATCGAATATTATATGGATTGGATGAATTATGGATGAATTACCTTACTTTTTGTTCTAGCGATGTGAAATAATTCACCACGAACGAATTGAGCAACACACAGCTTCAAATGTATTTTTCTAGGCTTCTTATGATGATGAAGAACAAGGGAAAATTAGTCTTGCAACTCCAGAAATTCGGATGGATTTTTGGTGGCTAATTCTAGGGTTTTTGATCAATCGGTTTTGCTTTAGAGAGAGGAAAATGATTTTGGTTGTTTAAAGGGTAATAGTGCCGAATATTTGGAGGAGGGGGAATTAAAGGAGCGGCCTAAATTAATGGGATAGGTCAATCACATTGATTTGGTATTAATTTCCATTTAATTTGCAAGTTAATTACACTTAAATAACTTTTAAAATAGAATATGTGTATACTTAATTATTTTGGACTTGTTTATGTGTAAATATAATTTTTATAACTTGCACAAATATTTTATGATGCTCTCTAATTATTCCATATCATACTTGGTACATTTCATAATTTTTGGAATTAATTTACAAGTTATATAAGCCTTTATTTAATTTTCAAAGTTGTAGGGGCATTTTGGTCTTTTTACACATTTTAGATTTTAGGGTTTTACAGACCATGATGATAAGAAAGGCAAAGTAGATAGGAAGTGTTTTAGGTGCGAGGATACTAGTCACCTAATATGAGATTGTCCGAAGTCATCCAAGAACAAGACTCAACGAGCCTTTGTTAGTGGTGCTTGGAGTGACAGTGAAGATGATGACGAAGAGCCAAAGAATGATGAAGTTGCTCTTATGGCTCATGACTCTAACGAGGTGTGCTTGATAGTCGGGTTAGAACCTGACGACTGGATTAAAGATAGTAGATGTTCAAGACACATGACGGGAAACAAAAGCCTTTTCTCAACCTACCAAGTGTACGACGGAGGTAATGTTACGTTTGGTAGCAAGTTTAAAAGTAAAATCATCGGAAAAGGTACAATCTCTCATGACTCTCTCACTATTGATGATGTTGCTCATGTAGATAACTTAGGTTTTAACTTGCTTAGTATTAGTCAATTATGTCGTAAAAAGTATGACGTCATTTTCAGTGAAAGCGGAAGTAAGATACTTAAAAATGGCATAACCGTAGGAAAAGGTGTTTTGAAGAATAACGTTTACGTTATGAAATTAGACAAAACATCTAAAGACAAACTTTGTCTCACCTCCTTAGACGACAACTCAACTCTGTGGCATAGACGCTTAGGCCACGCAAACATGAGACTCATCCAATCTCTATCATCTAAGGAACATGTTAGAAACCTACCCAAGTTGAAATACGACCAACACTTTTGTGATGCTTGCAAAATTGGGAAACAAGTTCATAATAGCCATAAGGCTAAAAACATGGTGTCTACATCTAGGTGTCTAGAATTGTTGCATATGGATTTGTTTGGTCCATCCGCTATACAAAGTTATGGAGGAAACTTCTATACTTTGGTAATAGTAGATGATTACTCTAGGTATACTTGGACTAAGTTTTTGAAAACTAAAAATGAAGCATTTGATAAATTTGAAATTCTAAGTAAGAAAATTCAAAATCAAATAGGAAATAGCATTGTGTCAATTAGAACCGACCACGGTCGTGAATTTGATAACGAAACCCAATTCGGAGATTTTTGTGATGCTAATGGCATAACACATAATTTCTCGGCTTCTCGAACCCCTCAATCAAATGGTGTAGTAGAACGTAAGAATAGAACACTCCAAGAAATGAGTCGAACAATGCTAAACGAACAAAATATACCACAAAAGTTTTGGTGTAACGCCGTAGACACATCAACATATATCTTAAATAGAATCTTAATTAGAACATTTTTGAAGAAAACACCATATGAGCTTTATAGAGGCAAAAAGCCTACCTTAGGATATTTTAGAGTTTTTGGAAGCAAGTGCTTCATTTTAAATACTAAGGATTACCTCACCAAGTTTGACCCAAAGTCTTATGAAGGTGTATTCCTTGGATGCTCACAAAATAGTAAAGCATACATTGTCTTGAACAAAGAAACCTCAAGAGTCGAGGAATCGTTGAACGTAACATTCGACAAAAGTCCACCTCCCTCTAAGACATCACCTTTCGTAGATGATAACTTAGTTGAAAGTCAAATGGTTGAAAACCAAGAAAATGTAGAAAATGACAATGAAGATGAACCCGTAAATAAAGAAATAGTAAACATCAAAGAATATAGAAGTCACCCAATAAGATAACGTCATAGGAGAAATTAGCGAAAGGACCTTAAGATCAAGAGTTCAAAATCAAAGTAATTTCTTTTGTTTTATTTCAACAATTGAGCCCAAAAATATAAATGAGGCCATAAAAGATGAATATTGGGCTATAGCAATGCAAGAAGAACTTAATCAATTTGTTAGAAATGACGTTTGGACATTAGTTCCTCAACCTAAAAATCAAACCATAATCGAAACAAAATGGGTTTTTAGAAATAAAATGGATGAAAATGGTGTAGTGTCTAGAAACGAAGCTAGGCTAGTAGCTCAAGGCTACAATCAACAAGAAGGTATAGATTACGGCGAAACATTTGCACCCGTCGCTAGGCTTGAGTCAATTAGAATACTACTTGCATATGCATGTGCACATGACTTTAAACTTATTCAATTGGATGTCAAAAGTGCATTTCTTAATGGTTTTATTAATGAGAAAGTGTATGTCGCACAACCTCCCTGCTTTGCCCATTTTGAAAAACCAAATCATGTTTATAAACTTAAAAAGGCTTTATACGGACTTAAGCAAGCACCAAAAGCTTGGTATGATCGGCTTAAGACTTTCCTAGTTGACCATAAGTGTATGATCGAGTGCTTCTAGCATTGTTGTTGGACACAGTGGTGACAATCTGTGTTTGGACTTGTGAGGTTTCAGTTTTGGTTGTGTGGTTGTTACCCTCATCATGATTGGCTCCTTCTGCCATTGTTAAAAGGGTTTAAAGAGGTTGATTTATAAGAGCTTTTATTCTTTATCAGAGATCCTAACCTGGCTCTGATACCACTTGTATGATCGAGTGCTTCTAGCTTGATTGAGCTTGGTTAAACCGTTTATATAAACACAAACAGCTTAGGAGAATCTCTAGGTGTAAGACTTGTGTCTATGCGGAAACTAAACACAAGAATATAAAGAAGAAAGTAACTAACAAGGTTTTGATCCTCTATGGATCGGTTTATGAACTAATAATGATTTTATTGATGATTGTAAAGTCGTACAAAACTCATAGACGAGTGTTCCTTTTATACTAACAAGAAGTCCTAACCCTAACCCGTCATACAAGAAAACGTGTGAAGAGATATACATCAATCTCTTCTAAAAATAAATCTAACAAACATTCTAAACTTACGGGATAACAATTACTAATACCCGCAGTAATGACTACTATCAGCAGAAACAAAAACAAACTACCAGCAGCAATGAACTTCAGCAGGAACCGCACACTATCGGCAGGAACCAGCTTACACTTCCAGCAGCAATGAGAAATCTATTATTTCCCAGAATTCCTAACAATCCTCCCCTAATCTTGAAGTTGACTAGGTTAACTTGCAAGATTCCCTGTAAAAGTTTTGAAGTCCAGAGGATTGATGCAGCAACATCAGAAAGTAACCATCAGCAATCTTCGTTGAGTACATGATTCCAGTAGTAACAGATATGAACCAGCAGCAACAGGAACAACTTCATAAGGATCTGGCTACCCCTGATATAATCTTTCCAGCAACTATGACATATTGTACATCAAATCTGTTAAGTTTCATACTATTCTCATCACATCCAGGTGTGTTAACTCCTGTGAGAGGTGAATCATTGAAAATTAATGGATTTGATGTCTCTTTACCAATAGCCATCACTACTGGAGTAGCCAATGTTTAGGTGTGTAAGACCATGGTACATTGATAACCACCTGATTTTTAGTAAATCAGCAACTTTAAACGGATTTAACTTGTCTTTACCTGTAGCCGTTTGCTCAGGACTAGCCAATTCTTAGGTTGAAGATAACCTTTGGTGAATTGAGTACCAAGTATGGTATTCCACTGCCTTTACCACAAGCCATACACTTGTGGGCTAGCCAATTCTTTGAAAACCCTAAAGGAGTAAAATCCATGGCGAATTGAAAACCATTCAACTCTTAGGAATGAAACATCGGTTAGTTGAGAACCCTATAGTTTTGAGCAAACTATTACAGCTGTCAACGGATTTGATTATCACACCAGAGCCGTACCCTCATGGTGAGTCAACTCTTTCTTGTCGGATAGACATAGTGAGTTGATTACCATTTATTGTGTAGGTGTAAACACCAACACTGTACCTGCAAGGTGTTGCTCAAAACCATACAAGTTAGTACAACAGAATATACAACAATTTTTTTTTTAAAATTTTTTAATGATCTAAAGAGAAAACAAAGAAAAAGAAAATAACAAATTATACAATAGAAAGTTCAAACAAGGATACCATAATCATGCAGATGATCCTTTGGCTGCAGACAACTGATTTCTAATGAACCTGACCAATTGTTCAGCTGTGGTCAAGTCATTGCCTACTGTATGTTTTAGGATTGTCAACCTCTGCTCAAGCATGCTCTCCATAAGCCCCACAGATAAGGGATAGTGTACATCAACAAACATAGTGAACACCTGTCCAGAGACAGTTTTCAAAACATGAACCGGAGAAGTGGGATACAACTTCCAACTGTGTACCCACCAGGACTGTTTATTAGCCCACACAAAATTAGCCTGACCTCCGAGTAGAGAGTCCATCAGTACTTTCAATTCTCCCCAAAGAAGAAGACCAAGTCCTTCAGCCTGATGAGTTTCATAGTATGTGGACACCATACCATAGAGATGGATCAAGTCTTGCTTATCCACCTTATCCAAAATCTCTCTAAGGAATGTAAAGTACATCACATTCCCATCAAGAGTACACAAAACATTGGTTTCCCCTTGTGGAATTGGACGAATTTTCCAATGAGCAATATGACCCTAAGGTTGAGGAGGATCATCTTCAGAGTCACTTTCTGAATCAATCTGCAGAAGTTCTTGATCATCTAGCTCAGAAATGGGCCTAGAAGAAGGCTTCTTAGCATAACTCTTCTTTCTGGTTCTTGAAGAGGATGAGAGAACTGCCTGATTTGAATCAACTGCAACATCAGAAGGGAAGGTGGGAATGAATGTGACACTTTGTGGACCCTTAGCAGGAACAGACTCTGATACATCAGCAGGAATAGAAGATGTCTGTGGTGAACTAGATGAGACATCATGAGTAGATACATCACCAGCATGTATATTAGAGTCAGTAATTTTAGCCCTTTTTGAAGAAGGCTATTCCAAAACAGGTTTAGCTCTGGCTAAAACAGGTTTCATGATTCTGTCATATAGCTTCTTAAGTTCTTCATAGGATAATCTCTTCACTTGAGCCATTGTCATCCCATGAGTATAGATTGATCCACTTTGATTCTTGACCACACGTCTCATAAGGTCTCTCTGCTGTGCAGGGGTAAGAGGCTTATCCCTTTTTGCTTTAGCTTTCTGTTCTGCAATGGCCCTTCTCTTTTGTTTCATTCGATCCACCATTAGAGCTGGAAAATCCGGATCTGAGACATTAATTCCCAGAATGTTCTTGGCAAGTTGGGAATTAGCAGCTACTTGAGAACCAATTTGTACCCAATCAGCTTCAGACAAATGGAGAGAGGTAGCATCCAACTCTCTTTGTCTTTCAGGTGGTAAAGTGGAAGTAAATGGTGTATCAGCCCTTGCAAATTCTGCAGTAAAGTCTGCATGAACCTTCTTTTCCATTTTCAACCCCATCTGTTCATCTTCATGCATTTTTGATGAGGCGAAAAGTGTACCGCTTTTAAGGGGTCATTTAAGCCCGAAATCGTATTTATTTGATCAAATATTGCCCTAAATCGTTCCTTTTGTCATTTTAGGTACTTTTGAGGAGAAATCTGGAAAAGGAGGCATTTTGGACGTTTTTGGAGCATTAAAGTGAAGAAAACGGCAAAGTCTCAAAATCGGCTGAAATTTACCTTTGACGACGTCAGAATCATCTCTTGACGGCGTCATGCCTTGGCAAGAAAAGTTGGATGTGAAATTTACTCATGACGGGCCAGTGAGTTAGCATGAGAATTCTGACGGCGTCACGCTTTAACTAAATCAAGGGCGTCACGGCTTAAATCATAAGGGGACGGCGTCACGTTCATGATCCGACGGCGTCAAGCATTGATAGGCCAGAATGGATTTTTGAAGAGCTAAAGAGGGACGGCGTCAAGAAGGTCACCCGGGAACCCTAAAAGCGGCGAGGTGACGGCGTCACAATGCATAAGGTGACGCCGTCAGATCCAAAAATCTATATATAGTTTTCTAATCTTTTGTCATTAGAGAGAGCTTAGTGTGTGGAATTTTGGGATAAAACCCTAAGACGATTTTAGCTACTTTTTCAGGGCTTCTTGCCTTGAGATCTTCCATGTTTCATTGAAAGATAAGTTATCAATTAATCATTCAATATGTCTATGTGTTGTTTGATTCTATCTTATGCTTGTCTTTTGTTTAACATGTTAGGCTAATTTTATCTTGTGTTTGCTTAGATCTAATGAAACCTAGCTATTGATTATTGGTTGTTAGTGTGTTGTTAGTTGTTTTTGGATGATTGTTTATCTATGTTAGGCTTAAGAAAACTGGCTAACTTCCTATTCGGTAACTTGCTTGAACGTCTTAAGAAACATGAACCAAACGCGTACTAAAGGTTTTTATGGTTGTATTTAATGCACAAGCGAATTCTAGTGATCCCATGTTAGGAGCTTCCTAGCCGGCTCGACATAGGAGTGAAGTAGGAGCTTGTAGAGTTGGGGAAGTAAGTACGCCACCCCACGAATGGTATTAAGGAATACACCCGTCATCCACGCGACTAATACACACTAATTAACCGGTAAAAGATAGTTAGGGAGTAAGGAAATCTAAGTAAACACATTTCTCTACACATAAGTTTCTCACCACTTTTCATTTTTGTTATTTTATTTTATTTGCATTCGTAGTAAATTTGGGTTAGTTGACTAGCAACTAATTCCGCCCACTCCTTCAAAACCGAGATTTTACTTGCTTTCATAAAAATATAAAAACATAAAAAGAATCTTCCTCAACCCTTAGACCTAATTAGAGTAGCCTTTCATACCTAACGAACACTATTCCCTGTGGAGAACGATCAATCCCCCGTACTTACCACTACACTATACTACATCGGTCAGGTACACTGCCTGGTGGGGTTGTAAGCCTCTTGAGATCCCTCGAGAGGTAAAACCTGTTGTAAGGTTACAAAACCACGCAATCAAGTTTTTGGTGCCGCTGCCGGGGAATAGTTATTGTTTAGGTTGAATTTTTATTTCTATTAGGTCTACTCACTAGATTCCTTTCTAGTGAGATTTTTATTTTATTTTTCTAGGTTTTCTTTAGTCTATCTATTTTCTTCGTGTCTTTGTTCGTAACCATACCATCCGACATCATGGAAGATGGTAATATCCTTAACCCACACAACCCACCACCACAACAACCACCACCACCTCCTAGAGCCCGTACTTTAGGAGAGTATTCCCGTCCTAGCCACCATGGCTATCGAAACACCATTGAGCTCACTCAAGGAGCCAATATCACACCCTTGCGATCCGACACCATCCGGTTGGTGCAAAGCGGATGCGCATTCCATGGACTTCGTTCTGAAGATCCTAATCAACACCTCAAGGACTTTCTTAAAATCGTTGATTCTATAGACCTTGATGTTGCCACTCGAGAGACGACCCGATTGCGTCTCTTCCAATTCTCTTTGCGGGACCAAGCTAGTCAGTGGCTAGAACGTCAACCCGCAGGATCCATTACCTCTTGGGATGATCTCACCACTCGTTTCCTTGCTCAGTTTTTCCCACCGGGAAGAACTACCAAGCTAAGGAATGATATCTTGATGTTCCAACAACGTCAAGGCGAAACTCTCTACGAGGCATGGACTCGATTCAAGGACTTACTCCAAAAAGTCCCTCACCATGGCATAGAACTTTGGCTCCAAGTCCAAATCTTCTATGACCATATCAATCTCTCCACGAGGCAAACCATTGACCAATCGGCCGGTGGCAAGCTACGTGATCTAAGTGCGGAACAATCATGGGCTCTCCTAGAGGATCTTGCTCTTTATGACAACGAAAGTTGGAGTGATCCCCGTGATTTGAATAAAACGGTCAAGGCAATATCTTTGCCTTCGAACAATTCAAGCACTTCCGACCGTAGGATCATAGAACTTGAAGACCAAGTCAAGTTTCTCATGAAATCCTACGAGGTTCCTAAACCTTCAAGCCAAGTGAACAAAATCACTTCTTCATGTAAATTATGTAGTGGTCCCCACGACACTCATGATTGCATGGAACTTCCCAAACAGGCTTTCAAAGAATTCGCATCCTCGCGAATCGATAAGGCGGGAGATAAGTGGCTCACCACTAATTATGGGCCCAAAAATTCCGAAGATGGGTATGAGGCATGGAAGAATAAGCCAAATTTTAGTTGGAACCAAACTCGTAGCGTATCATTCAATGACTCTACCCCGCTCACCTGGTCTGAACATTATCCTCAGCGACACACGCATAAACAACAAAATCGCGAGGAATCACTGCAAAAATTCATTCTCTCTCAAGAAACACAGCTTTCCAAACTAGAGAATCAATTCAGACAACAGCAAGTTGATATGAACAACAAGGTTGATAACCTGTTAAAGGTTATCAATGATCGCCTTGCTGGCAGGTCAAATTGTGAGTTGGCACGAGTTAATGAGATCAAATCTGTTACGGTAACCCACCAAACACCCCCTCCTGTAAAAATCAAGCACCCTAGTAAACTCTTCAAATACATATCACAAAACGAAAAAAAAACAGGAGATACTCATACCCCTTCGAAACCCCTCCACTTCGTGAACACCATTACAACAATACCTGTTCCTAAACCAAATTTGGACCAACAAACAGCCAAGAATGTGGACAATGAAATGGAGGGTGAAGTTCCCGAAAAGAAACCCGAGGCGCCCGACTACTATCTAGACTCACCAAAGAACTCGAGTACAATAAAGGTGAGTGATGAGGAGGGCTCGGAAGAGAAATCCGAAATGCCTCATGGGCTTGCAGGATTGCTGGAACGCCCCCTGGTAGAGGAACTTGAGAGGGACACAGCAAAGTCGCCTATGGGATTCGGAGAGAGAATAGAGGATGGCGCTCCTAGGGTCTTTAAGATTTCTTGCACCACTAGGAAAAAGTTTATAAAAGATGCCTACATAAACCCCAACTCTTCTATAAGCGCAATATCCCTTTCTCTATATAATGAAGCCTTCACTGAACAAGTCAAATATGAAGCGTCTAATATCATCGGGGTAATAAGGAGGGTACCAATTGTGATAGAAAAGTTCCTCTTTCATATCGAGTTAACTGTAATTAATAACATGAACTCTATCATCAGCCCACCCTTAACTGGCCTTGTTCTAGGCAAACCATTCATAAAAGCAACGGGAGTGATACTCGATGAGGATGATAGGAGTGCATTATTTACCGATGGTGTCAGGAAAGTGATTTTTCGGGATGGCTGTGAAGAAGTGTATGAGTATCAACCATCAGCAAGTAGCAACACATGGGGATTACACGGTAGAAGGCCTGGCCGAATTAAGCGACATGATCCAAATAATCTCAAAATACCTTGCATGATTGGTCACAAGCATTTTTATAATGTCTACATTGACACATGTTTACCCAAAAATGTGATGTCCTTGTTTCATTATAACAACATTTGCAGATGGGGGATGATTCATAAAGGGAAGGACGACATCGGCATAGATGATGATGTACAGGTGTTTGTAGGAAATATGACATTCACTATGAGCTTCGCAATCGTCGATAATATCGAAGAGTACATCGATCCCAGGTTATCACAAGTTGTTTTTGGGGCACCTTTTTGCCAGGCCACAAGCTTGGTTATGGACGAGCTCAATGGGATCATGACTTTCACCGATGGGATTAGGGAAATCTCATACCAAACGCCTTACAAGATGAGAGAATTCATGGAGAATGATTATAAAGGGCTCGATAGGTTAAGTTCCCAACTCGTGTTATGTGATGATGATGTGAGAAGGGGATGTAAGGACACTTTTGACCTGTCAAGCGGATTCTTTAAGCACGATAAGGAACTTAGTTCTAAATACCGAAACAATCCTTTTGATCACGTGGACCCGAAATACCTTTACTATGAAAGTGATTCTGATAGAGGATCGAAGGAGGATGGCCTAGGAACCGTGACCAATGATGGAGTCACGTAATGTACGTGACTTTGAGTCTAGCTACAAGACTCGTTAATAAAGAAAAGCGCTTCTTGGGAGGCAACCCAAGCTTTATTTGTTTTATTTGCTTTATGTGTTTATTTATTTGTTTGTTTGATTTTATTTGTTTCCGTATGTGTGTTTAATTTTTATTAGTATTGATTCATGTTCAAAAGTAATTTGTGAAAATGCTTTATGCTGTTTTTAACTTCGTCCTAACTACATATAAAGGTATTTTGCAAAAGATAAGTGTAAGGGAAATCTAAATCGGTTTATTAGAACACATATGAACATGAATCGTAATAATAATAAATTAGCATACATATTAGTATTTGTTTGAGTCAAATGCTTGTATCGAGTCGTAATGATGTTTTGCAGGATTTCCAGGAAGTAAGGTAAAGGTTTTTCCAGAAATTTTCCGGAAACTTAAAATGAAAATTTTTGTCAGGTCATTTCTGACGGCGTCAGGGGTTATAACCTGACGGCGTCAGATTTAATTTCCAGAAATTTTTGAAAGTTTTGTTTTCATAAAAAGTTTTTATTAAAATCTCCAACTTATAATCTCCAGGAATCTGCAAAATTATCAGTCCACAAGCATTATATCCTCATATATAGATTTTTCCCGCCGATGTTATGCAGGTTTTCGTGTTTGTTTTCTCAGGTTTAACAGGTTATTTTGGACAAGGAAATGTTTTTGGATCAAGCTTATGGCGATGCATTAGTCATGGAGCTTCAACATTCTCTTTGGAGGAAGATTTAACCGTGTGATTTCACTATCCAACGAGCGAATCAGGGGAGTATTTGATTTCATTCTTTTACTTTATGCTTTTACATCTTGTTATTTGAACATTGGGGACAATGTTCATCTTAAGTGTAAGGGGAGGGTAAAAGTACAATTTTAGAGAATACAATTGCGCTTGATTTTTGTTTGTTTAATAATAGATGTGTAATAAAACTGAGAGAAATACTTGATTAGGGTAATTTTAGTGCCAAATTTAAAATTTTTTACAACATATAGGAGTGAAACTTTGATTTTAATAAGCGTCTCACGGATAGGAGTTATAGGACTAGCACAAAAACCGTACCACTAAAAAATTTTTCCACCCCCAAATATGTGAGGTTCGCCCCTAGAATTGGTAGGAAAAGCATTTATGCTATGATGTGTGTACCGGTAGCACTTAGATTCTAGAACTTGCGTTAGGACCATTCCGAGGCCACAAGTGAGACTACATTCGTGTAGTTAGATTTACTACATGATAAGAGGCATTAGGATTAACCCATTGTTTTACACCTGTGTTTTTGTTGTAATTATTTTGGCTACATTGGTCAAGTAATTCTCCCACACCCTTTGCGTTGTACTCATTTTTAGTACACGATACCCCTAGTACACCCCTCAGAGCCTATCTTTTCGTTTCGACCTTTAAGCATTTTACTTAAAGGAAGAATTTGTTACACCCCACTAAAATGTACACCCAAATCGCCTTAGCCTACCTTGTATGCACTCATCTTTAGTGCATTATTGTTACAACATTTGTTTGAACCCAAGTTAATTATCTAATTGATTACATGGTTGCTAAGTCGAGTCATATCCTTGTACATATTGTTTTGGGACGATTGGGACTCATGGGTAAAGTACTAGTGTAATGGAGTAATGGGGAAGAACATCATTTATTACCCCCATATGTGCTAAATGTTTTAAAAGTACTCCAAGTTTTTCGATTATCTTAATTCGAGTCATTAGATTAGTATTTGTAAAGTTATGTAAAAATTCAAGTGTAAGGGGAATGCAACGCCCCTATGATGTATTATTTTGGATGGTAGGGCAAGAATGTATGTCAAAAAAAAAAAAAAATAAAAAAATAAAAAATAAAAAATAAAAAAATCAAGAAAAATAAAAAAATGAGAAAAAGAAAAGTAGAAAAAACATACGGACTACCATCCCGTTTTATTTTATGTTTGTTTTATATTTTTATTTTGTTATTTCGTTTCTAGCTTAAGATCGAGTCTAGTCTTGGCTTAGCAACATTGTATAGTACATGTAATTGATCAAGATCTTTAACTAGCCACCAGTAAAATATCCTTTATCCAACAAAACCGTGTTTTCCTTTTCCCTACACCTAACGTTATAACCCATGTAAAAGCCCTCTTTGATAGTTTATCTTAGGTGCTTACGCCTAGTGGAGGAGGTTTTTGATCCTTTCCCAAGCCTATGGTAATCTATTTGCTATGACAGGTAGTGAGAGATATTTTCCGTTTTCATTTATGAGATTTATTTTGATGACACTTGAGAGATGTGAGTATCTAAACACTACTTGTGAGGTGCTAGTTTATAATCTCCGTGCTTATTATGATTGAAGTGGAACGAATATTTGTTGTAATTACTTTTATGTTTGCATTAAATGACCCCTAACTTGTATTTTGATTAGAATAAAAGCGCATTTGCTTGAGGACAAGCAAATCTCAAGTGTAAGGGTATTTGATGAGGCGAAAAGTGTACCGCTTTTAAGGGGTCATTTAAGCCCGAAATCGTATTTATTTGATCAAATATTGCCCTAAATCGTTCCTTTTGTCATTTTAGGTACTTTTGAGGAGAAATCTGGAAAAGGAGGCATTTTGGACGTTTTTGGAGCATTAAAGTGAAGAAAACGGCAAAGTCTCAAAATCGGCTGAAATTTACCTTTGACGGCGTCAGAATCATCTCTTGACGGCGTCATGCCTTGGCAAGAAAAGTTGGATGTGAAATTTACTCATGACGGGCCAGTGAGTTAGCATGAGAATTCTGACGGCGTCACGCTTTAACTAAATCAAGGGCGTCACGGCTTAAATCATAAGGGGACGGCGTCACGTTCATGATCCGACGGCGTCAAGCATTGATAGGCCAGAATGGATTTTTGAAGAGCTAAAGAGGGACGGCGTCAAGAAGGTCACCCGGGAACCCTAAAAGCGGCGAGGTGACGGCGTCACAATGCATAAGGTGACGCCGTCAGATCCAAAAATCTATATATAGTTTTCTAATCTTTTGTCATTAGAGAGAGCTTAGTGTGTGGAATTTTGGGATAAAACCCTAAGACGATTTTAGCTACTTTTTCAGGGCTTCTTGCCTTGAGATCTTCCATGTTTCATTGAAAGATAAGTTATCAATTAATCATTCAATATGTCTATGTGTTGTTTGATTCTATCTTATGCTTGTCTTTTGTTTAACATGTTAGGCTAATTTTATCTTGTGTTTGCTTAGATCTAATGAAACCTAGCTATTGATTATTGGTTGTTAGTGTGTTGTTAGTTGTTTTTGGATGATTGTTTATCTATGTTAGGCTTAAGAAAACTGGCTAACTTCCTATTCGGTAACTTGCTTGAACGTCTTAAGAAACATGAACCAAACGCGTACTAAAGGTTTTTATGGTTGTATTTAATGCACAAGCGAATTCTAGTGATCCCATGTTAGGAGCTTCCTAGCCGGCTCGACATAGGAGTGAAGTAGGAGCTTGTAGAGTTGGGGAAGTAAGTACGCTACCCCACGAATGGTATTAAGGAATACACCCGTCATCCACGCGACTAATACACACTAATTAACCGGTAAAAGATAGTTAGGGAGTAAGGAAATCTAAGTAAACACATTTCTCTACACATAAGTTTCTCACCACTTTTCATTTTTGTTATTTTATTTTATTTGCATTCGTAGTAAATTTGGGTTAGTTGACTAGCAACTAATTCCGCCCACTCCTTCAAAACCGAGATTTTACTTGCTTTCATAAAAATATAAAAACATAAAAAGAATCTTCCTCAACCCTTAGACCTAATTAGAGTAGCCTTTCATACCTAACGAACACTATTCCCTGTGGAGAACGATCAATCCCCCGTACTTACCACTACACTATACTACATCGGTCAGGTACACTGCCTGGTGGGGTTGTAAGCCTCTTGAGATCCCTCGAGAGGTAAAACCTGTTGTAAGGTTACAAAACCACGCAATCAAGTTTTAACAGCCTTTCTTGTGCAGCTCTTTCTTCATCAGACACAAGACCACCAAGATCATCCACCAATGATTCATGTCCTTTAGGTTGATCAGCATGAGTGACATCAGAATCATCAAGGATGGATGTATGAATTGCAGATACACTAGCAGAGGCATTGGTAGAGCTACCAGCAGCAATACTATCAGACTTAGGAGCAGCATCAGCCTGAAAACTACCAGCTGGAATAGCATCTGCAGCAGGAACATCTACTGCAGCAGGACTCTTCTCTTTCATACCAACATCAGCAGCAACAATCTTAGGAGTATCTTCATCAGTCCCAATAGAAGTACCCTCATCTGATAACTTATACATCTCAAAGGCTGGTATTTTAGACGCCTTCTGAAGCTTGGATAAGTATTTTCTTCTTTGATAAAGCTTCGGAGTGGTGGCCTTAGAGACTTGAACACCCCCTCCTGGTGTGTTGGCATTAGCTAAAGAGATATTGGCCAACATATATAGTCTTTCCAGGTTAACTGAACCCTAAAGTCCAGTCTCTTCTTCTTCAAAATCAGATAAAATTACCCTTCTTTTCTTGTGTGGAATTTGACCTTCCAAAGTGGTAACTCTTTCAGTTAGACTGTGAATGGTTCCACCAAGAGTCTCCCTTGTTTCCTTGAGCTCCTTTTCCAAAGACTCCACCTTCTTACCAAAATCCTTTTTGATGTCATTTAGTGCAGAATCCAAAAGTTCCACTTTCTTTACATACCTGTTAAGTAAACTAGACACAGATGTGACATTAGAAGGACCCTCAGCTCCACCAGCAGGTTGCTCTGTGGTATGAGGAGCTGCAGAGGATCTGAGTGGAGCAGCATGAAAGTCTCCACCATCATGAGTGTCAAAGTCAAAAGACTGCCTAGTTGGACTTGGAGTGGATAGCCTTGAAGTAAAAGGCATATCCATAGAAGGTGTTGGTTGGTCATCAGTTGAGGTCTGGACAATAGGCTCATCAGGGACAACAGTTTGAGGTGTGGTAGGTCTAGGAGATGGTGGCAATGGGGCATCAGCAGCAACCGATGCATTTGCATCAGCAGCAACTGAAGTCCCTTCACCAGCAGCATTGGATGCACTGGCATCAGCTGCATTGGGTGCAGGTGGGATATTATCATTACCAGCAGGATCTGGATTGCCAGCAACATTGACATTAGGTAACATTGCAGGTAACAATGCCAAGTGTGGTCCTGCAAAGTTCATCTTCATTGTGGCAAACATTTTTGCAGTCAACCTAGTCACAATCTTATGGGTTGGGTCAATGGTCTGTACACCTAAAATAATCTGAAGAAACCTAGGGTACATTAGAAATCTGTTTTTCTCAACTGTGACATTGTCAGCCATCCCTTCAAAAATGTATTTAGCCCAATTGTATACCCTTCCATGTGACAAACAAATAAGACCAGATGCAATAGGTGTAACACCCCAACCTGACAAGGGTAAAGGTGTCACAAGTACATGGTTTCATATCAGATACAAGCATTCAAGAAATAAAATAGCGGAAGTCTTAATATAAAAATCCAAAATGCCCAAACAATGGCATAACAGAAATAATATCCAAATGGTCACACTAGAATGACGAGGTCTAAACTTCACACAAGTTGCTCTCATCCCAAGTTAAACCCAGCTCCTAGCTTAAATGTACCTGCCGCAGGAAAAGAAATGCGGCTAAGCTACGAGAGCTCGGTGAACAGATATAACAGAAACAAAGCAATAATATAGAATAAAGAACAGGAAGAGAAATACGAACCGGTCAGAGTCAAGGTACAAGTATAATGTAACAGTAATGAAAGATAAGTGATATCAAGGTCATGCAAACATGTCAAGGGTTAAGGAAAGTAGTACAGGTAAGTGTAAGGGTAACAGAAATCCACTACGAGCCCAGAAATCAGAGATATCATAATCATGTAGCCATATCAGAAATCCAGAGGGGATGCCTCTCAAGTAACCAGATAATATGAGGGGTGTCCTCATGTATCAGATACAACAGGGTGAGGGGTTACCTCTCAGGGTTGGAGTCATGAGCTCCCAGGGGTTGTGAAAGACGTGCATCGCACACACCATCAGTCACCAGAGATAACAAGTCATATATCATAAACAGAAAACAGAACAAGTCTAGGATGCATCCATACACCCCAGGTGGCCAGAGTCTACCAATACACACCATATAATCAAGTCAGGGACGGGATAGGACATCTCTCTCCTACCCTAGAGTCAAGTCATCGGTGCATCAATGACAAGGACATGAACACCTCATGCCTGGTGGGTGGCTCGTAATATCAAACTGTGGGTCAAGGTTAAGTATCAAGTATCAAGTGTCAGGTGTCAAGTATCAGGTGTCAAGTATCAAGTGTCAGGTGTCAAGTATCAGGTATCAAATATCAAGTGTCAGGTGTCAAGTATCAGGTATCAAATATCAAGTGTCAGGTGTCAAGTATCAGGTATCAAGTATCAAGTGTCAGGTGTCAAGTATCAGGTATCAAATATCAAGTGTCAGGTGTCAAGTATCAGGTATCAAGTATCAAGTCAGAAGGTTCATATCAGAGGGTTCAATATCAGAAGGTTTAATATCAGGAAGGTCAATATCAGGAGGTCAATATCAGGAGGTCAATATCAGGAGGTTCAAAGGTTCATAATAAAGTTCACTTTAAAAGTTTACTATTAAAAGGCCATTTTATAAGTGTCAAAATAATCCTTAAGTACTGGTCTCCATAAAATGATTTTTAAACGGTTTTCATAAAGAAGGTCTTTTCAAAAGGTTTCTATAAAGATAGTCTTCAAAATAGTTTCTTGAAACATTTTCATAATTAATTAAAAAGATTTTCTCATCCAGTTATAACATCAAAAGTATCAAAGTTCAAGTCAATGTTTTATGGCAGGGTTCATATCAAGGTTCATGGCAGGGTTCATATCAAGGTTCATGGCAAGGTTCAGAACAAGTATAAAACAAAGATCAAGGCAAGGGTTCAAACAAGGGTCCAAGAGTAAGTACACAGATCAAGGTTCACAATACAAGGGATACATAGCAATGGTTCAGGAAATCTTAAACGAATCTAATAAATCAAGAGAACGAAGGCCCCTTACTGAAAAGGGCAGAATATCCGTACCTTATTCCAATGCAAGCACACAAAATAGAAAAGACTGACAGGAAATCAAATCACTCCCTCCTTGAACCTAAGGAGTAGACGACAGAAATACGAAAGGGGTTTCAGTTATCTTCTCATTATAAGTGACTTTATATTTTTAGCAGGTTTCTATTCTTAACAGGTTTCCATATTTAGTAAGCTTCCATACTTGGCAAGATTCAAGTGATATAATTCAAGTTAAGTCCTTAAAGTAGGCTTATCATGGAAGTCATGTTCATTTTGACAGGTTATACAAGTTCAGAGTTAATTATGATAAACTTTCATAGTTCAGGGGTTTTAAATGTCAATTTACCAAGTTCAAGGTTTAAAATAGAAATATTGTAATTTACCATTCGAATACTATATTTTCCAGAATTACACATTTAGTCTTCAAGTTTTAAATATTTACAAGTTACACCCTTTTAGTTAATTATATTACAAGTTAAACCTTATAATTTTGTAAATTACAATTTAACCCTATAATATCCATATTTACCAACCAAGCATATTATTTTACCAAAATTCAGAATGTCACATCCGAGTTTACATTTAGTATGAAACAGCCCCTCATATTTTAGATTTTACACAAATGGTCCCTTAAGTTTACAAAACTTATACATTAAATCATAATTCCATAATAATTACACAATAGACCCATAAATACTCAAAATTACCCAAAACACTCTTAACATTATTATTTACTCAAAATAACTTCAAGTTTCCAGAATTTACCTTTTTAGTCCCTCAAGTTTAATTAATTATAAATCGAATTAATAAATATATATATTTACCCATTTAACCTTTTAAATACAAAATTTATATATCAAGCCCTCATTTTATATTTTATTCGAATTCTACCAGATCCAAAATAACTTACAAAAATATCCCTTGAGTTTTCAGAATTACAAAACACCCCTTAACATATTATTTCCCAATCGGTAATTATAAAACATTATCAAAATCAAACCCTAGTAATCCCAATCATTATACAATATTTTATCATAATTATGTCACCTTTATTTCCAGATTTCATCCATTAGAAACCCTAGATCGATCGGTTTTATAATTTTTCCACAATTCCTCCTTTTATTTTCAAAAACCCGATTATACAATAATTCCAAAACTCATGATTTAAGCTTTAACAATTCAAAGGACTATTTTTATGATGTTATATGATGATTATAGAAGCCACGAAAATTAATAACCTGGTCCAGAAAAATCGCATACATGATTTATAGATTTAATTCGATTTTAGGGTTTCAAAACACATAATTTCCATACGATCAAAATATGGTGCATGGCCTGAGTTTATCACTTTTCCCACGTTATATATTATTAGGAGAGGGTTAGAAAAATACCAGAAAAATTATAGATCAAAGGATTCACACGTTGTGATTTTATGAGGCTCGGTAGAAGTTTTTCGACCCAATTAATTCACCACGACCAAACGAGCACTTCCAGAAATGTGTAGCTATTTTTCCCACCTCCTTGGCACTATGAAGAACTCCAGAAAAATACTCCTTTGCTTCAGAAAAATCGGATGATGTGTGTGGGATTTTTAAGAGTGGCGGCTAATAGTTTTTAGGGTAAAATGGAAGAAATAAATTAGGGATTGATATAAATTGAGATGGACCGAAAATTTGGGGAGGTATAATAGACTAAGAACCGGCCTTGATGGCCCAAGGATCAATTTACCTTAATTAGCAATGTATCTTAATTTATTTGTAGCTTAAATGTGTTTTTAAAACAAATAAATATTATAACTTTTGTAATTTAATTATAATATTCGGCCATTGTATTTTTGTTGTGAAATAATACATTTTTGTACTTCATAAAAATATTAGAGCTTGCCTCAAAATTATCTTGCTTGATTTGTAGTTCGTTTCCAGAGATTCGGGATTAATTCGGTACTTTAATTAAGCTTTAATTAAATTTTAAAGTTTCAGGGGCATTTTGGTAATTTTTGCATGTTTTAGATTTTCGGGTTTTACAACTCTTCCCCTCTAACAGAAAAATTTCGTCCTCGAAATTTGCAAGGACATAGAAAAGAAAGAGAACGGAAAACAAAACAAGGACATACCAGACGCGTTATCAGTCCGGTCACGAGAAAGCGAAAAGACACGACCGGTATGAGGAACAGGGGGAGGAGGATCAAGGAATTTCTCACGTGTTGACGTAGATTGCTTAGGACAATTTCTCACTTTATGCTCAGAAGAACCACATCGAAAACAAGCACCAGACGTTATACGACAAGCTCCAGTATGGTTTTTCCCACAAGAACCACAAACAGGTAAGGAAGTAGAGTACTCAGATGATCTCCTCTGCGAGTTTGATCCAGTAGCCCGATCTTGCTGATAGCCTCTAGAAGAATGATCTCTCCGCTGCTGTTTGGTTAACGCTGCGCTCCTGACGATCACCATCCTCCTTAGAAACTGACCTCGAATCTCGGCCCCTCGAATCTGATTTCTTCTGGTCGTAGCTCTTACCCGAATACTCCTTGACGTCCCAAATCTGAATCTGTTGCTGCACCTTGTCGCCATCACGATTTCGTTTGTAACCAACGCCCTCATGAAAATCTCGATGTTGCGAGCTGCATCGCAACATGCTGACGGATCCGCAAACTCCGAATTAAGCCGACGATCAAGAAAATATGACAGAACAGAACATGAAGAATGACAGAGCAGAACAGGAAAATATGACAGAGCAGAATCAAGGAAAGATGACAGAGCATAACAGGAAAAGAGAGTGCGCGTGCGGAAACCTAATGTCTACCCAATCCTCACAGGTCAAGCCTAAGCTCTAAGGGTTTCTGAAGCCTTATCTCTGATACCATAAATTGTAACACCCCAACCCGACAAGGGCAAAGGTGTCACAAGTACATGGTTTCATATCAGATACAAGCATTCAAGAAATAAAATAGCGGAAGTCTTAATATAAAAATCCAAAATGCCCAAACAATGGCATAACAGAAATAATATCCAAATGGTCACACTAGAATGACAAGGTCTAAACTTCACACAAGTTGCTCTCATCCCAAGCTAAACCCAGCTCCTAGCTTAAATGTACCTGCCGCAGGAAAAGAAATGCGGCTGAGCTACGAGAGCTCAGTGAACAGATATAACAGAAACAAAGCAATAATATAGAATAAAGAACAGGAAGAGAAATACGAACCGGTCAGAGTCAAGGTACAAGTATAATGTAACAGTAATGAAAGATAAGTGATATCAAGGTCATGCAAACATGTCAAGGGTTAAGGAAAGTAGTACAGGTAAGTGTAAGGGTAACAGAAATCCACTACGAGCCCAGAAATCAGAGATATCATAATCATGTTGCCATATCAGAAATCCAGAGGGGATGCCTCTAAAGTAACCAGATAATATGAGGGGTGTCCTCATGTATCAGATACAACAGGGTGAGGGGTTACCTCTCAGGGTTGGAGTCATGAGCTCCCAGGGGTTGTGAAAGACGTGCATCGCACACACCATCAGTCACCAGAGATAACAAGTCATATATCATATACAGAAAACAGAACAAGTCTAGGATGCATACATACACCCTAGGTGGCCAGAGTCTACCAATACACACCATATAATCAAGTCAGGGACCGGATAGGACATCTCTCTCCTACCCTAGAGTCAAGTCATCGGTGCATCAATGACAAGGACATGAACACCTCATGCCTGGTGGGTGGCTCGTAATATCAAACTGTGGGTCAAGGTTAAGTATCAAGTATCAAGTGTCAGGTGTCAAGTATCAGGTGTCAAGTATCAAGTGTCAGGTGTCAAGTATCAGGTATCAAATATCAAGTGTCAGGTGTCAAGTATCAGGTATCAAATATCAAGTGTCAGGTGTCAAGTATCAGGTATCAAGTATCAAGTGTCAGGTGTCAAGTATCAGGTATCAAATATCAAGTGTCAGGTGTCAAGTATCAGGTATCAAGTATCAAGTCAGAAGGTTCATATCAGAGGGTTCAATATCAGAAGGTTTAATATCAGGAAGGTCAATATCAGGAGGTCAATATCAGGAGGTCAATATCAGGAGGTTCAAAGGTTCATAATTAAGTTCACTTTAAAAGTTTACTATTAAAAGGCCATTTTATAGGTGTCAAAATAATCCTTAAGTACTGGTCTCCATAAAATGATTTTTAAACGGTTTTCATAGAGAAGGTATTTTCAAAAGGTTTCTATAAAGATAGTCTTCAAAATAGTTTCTTGAAAAATTTTCATAATTAATTAAAAAGATTTTCTCATCCAGTTATAACATCAAAAGTATCAAAGTTCAAGTCAATGTTTTATGGCAGGGTTCATATCAAGGTTCATGGCAGGGTTCATATCAAGGTTCATGGCAAGGTTCAGAACAAGTATAAAACAAAGATCAAGGCAAGGGTTCAAACAAGGGTCCAAGAGTAAGTACACAGATCAAGGTTCACAATACAAGGGATACATAGCAATGGTTCAGGAAATCTTAAACGAATCTAATAAATCAAGAGAACGAAGGCCCCTTACTGAAAAGGGCAGAATATCCGTACCTTATTCCAATGCAAGCACACAAAATAGAAAAGACTGACAGGAAATCAAATCACTCCCTCCTCGAACCTAAGGAGTAGAAGACAGAAATACGAAAGGGGTTTCAGTTATCTTCTCATTATAAGTGACTTTATATTTTTAGCAGGTTTCTATTCTTAACAGGTTTCCAAATTTAGTAAGCTTCCATACTTGGCTAGATTAAAGTGATATAATTCAAGTTAAGTCCTTAAAGTAGGCTTATTATGGAAGTCATGTTCATTTTGACAGGTTATACATGTTCAGAGTTAATTATGATAAACTTTCATAGTTCAGGGTTATAAATGTCAATTTACCAAGTTCAAGGTTTAAAATAGAAATATTGTAATTTACCATTCGAATACTATATTTTCCAGAATTACACATTTAGTCTTCAAGTTTTAAATATTTACAAGTTACACCCTTTTAGTTAATTATTTTACAAATTAAAACTTATAATTATGTAAATTACAATTTAACCCTATAATATCCATATTTACCAACCAAGCATATTATTTTACCAAAATTCAGAATGTCACATCCGAGTTTACATTTAGTACGAAACAGCCCCTCATATTTCAGATTTTACACAAATGGTCCCTTAAGTTTACAAAACTTATACATTAAATCATAATTCCATAATAATTACACAATAGACCCATAAATACTCAAAATTACCCAAAACACTCTTAACATTATTATTTACTCAAAATAACTTCAAGTTTCCAGAATTTACCTTTTTAGTCCCTCAAGTTTAATTAATTATAAATCGAATTAATAAATATATATATTTACCCATTTAACCTTTTAAATACAAAATTTATATATCAAGCCCTCATTTTATATTTTATTCGAATTCTACCAGGTCCAAAATAACTTACAAAAATATCCCTTGAGTTTTAAGAATTACAAAACACCCCCTTAACTTATTATTTCCCAATCGGTAATTATAAAACATTATCAAAATCAAACCCTAGTAATCCCAATCATTATACAATAATTTTATCATCATTATGTCACCTTTATTTCCAGATTTCATCCATTAGAAACCCTAGATCGATCGGTTTTATAATTTTTCCACAATTCCTCCTTTTATTTTCAAAAACCCGATTATACAATAATTCCAAAACTCACGATTTAAGCTTTAACAATTCAAAGGACTATTTTTATGATGTTATATGATGATTATAGAAGCCACGAAAATTAATAACCTGGTCCAGAAAAATCGCATACATGATTTATAGATTTAATTCGATTTTAGGGTTTCAAAACACATAATTTCCATACGATCAAAATATGGTGCATGGCCTGAGTTTATCATTTTTCCCACGTTATATATGATTAGGAGAGGGTTAGAAAAATACCAGAAAAATTATAGATCAAAGGATTCACACGTTGTGATTTTATGAGGCTCGGTACAAGTTTTTCGACCCAATTAATTCACCACGACCAAACGAGCACTTCCAGAAATGTGTAGCTATTTTTCCCACCTCCTTGGCACTATGAAGAACTCTAGAAAAATACTCCTTTGCTTCAGAAAAATTGGATGATGTGTGTGGGATTTTTAAGAGTGGCGGCTAATAGTTTTTAGGGTAAAATGGAAGAAATAAATTAGGGATTGATATAAATTGAGATGGACCGAAAATTTGGGGAGGTATAATAGACTAAGAACCGGCCTTGATGGCCCAAGGATCAATTTACCTTAATTAGCAATGTATCTTAATTTATTTGTAGCTTAAATGTGTTTTTAAAACAAATAAATATTATAACTTTTGTAATTTAATTATAATATTCGGCCATTGTATTTTTGTGGTGAAATAATACATTTTTTTACTTCGTAAAAATATTAGAGCTTGCCTCAAAATTATCTTGCTTGATTTGTAGTTCGTTTCCAGAGATTCGGGATTAATTCGATACTTTAATTAAGCTTTAATTAAATTTTAAAGTTTCAGGGGCATTTTGGTAATTTTTGCATGTTTTAGATTTTCGGGTTTTACAACTCTTCCCCTCTAACAGAAAAATTTCGTCCTCGAAATTTGCAAGGACATAGAAAAGAAAGAGAACGGAAAACAAAACAAGGACATACCAGACGCGCTATCAGTCCGGTCACGAGAAAGCGAAAAGACACGGCCGGTATGAGGAACAGGGGGAGGAGGATCAAGGAATTTCTCACGTGCTGACGTAGATTGCTTAGGATAATTTCTCACTTGATGCTCAGAAGAACCACATCGAAAACAAGCACCAGACGTTATACGACAAGCTCCAGTATGGTTTTTCCCACAAAACAACAAACAGGTAAGGAAGTAGAGTACTCAGATGATCTCCTCTGCGAGTTTGATCCAGTAGCCCGATCTTTCTGATAGCCTCTAGAAGAATGATCTCTCCGCTGCCGTTTGGTTGACGCTGCGCTCCTGACGATCACCATCCTCCTTAGAAACTGACCTCGAATCTCGGCCCCTCGAATCTGATTTCTTCTGGTCGTAGCTCTTGCCCGAATACTCCTTGACGTCCCAACTATGAATCTGTTGCTGCACCTTGTCGCCATCACGGTCTCGTTTGTAACCAACGCCCTCATGAAAATCTCGATGTTGCGAGCTGCATCGCAACATGCTGACGGATCCGCAAACTCCGAATTAAGCCGACGATCAAGAAAATATGACAGAACAGAACATGAAGAATGACAGAGCAGAACAGGAAAATATGACAGAGCAGAATCAAGGAAAGATGACAGAGCATAACAGGAAAAGAGAGTGCGCGTGCGGAAACCTAATGTCTACCCAATCCTCACAGGTCAAGCCTAAGCTCTAAGGGTTTCTGAAGCCTTATCTCTGATACCATAAATTGTAACACCCCAACCCGACAAGGGTAAAGGTGTCACAAGTACATGGTTTCATATCAGATACAAGCATTCAAGAAATAAAATAGCGGAAGTCTTAATATAAAAATCCAAAATGCCCAAACAATGGCATAACAGAAATAATATCCAAATGGTCACACTAGAATGACAAGGTCTAAACTTCACACAAGTTGCTCTCATCCCAAGCTAAAACCCAGCTCCTAGCTTAAATGTACCTGCCGCAGGAAAAGAAATGCGGCTGAGCTACGAGAGCTCAGTGAACAGATATAACAGAAACAAAGCAATAATATAGAATAAAGAACAGGAAGAGAAATACGAACCGGTCAGAGTCAAGGTACAAGTATAATGTAACAGTAATGAAAGATAAGTGATATCAAGGTCATGCAAACATGTCAAGGGTTAAGGAAAGTAGTACAGGTAAGTGTAAGGGTAACAGAAATCCACTACGAGCCCAGAAATCAGAGATATCATAATCATGTTGCCATATCAGAAATCCAGAGGGGATGCCTCTAAAGTAACCAGATAATATGAGGGGTGTCCTCATGTATCAGATACAACAGGGTGAGGGTTTACCTCTCAGGGTTGGAGTCATGAGCTCCCAGGGGTTGTGAAAGACGTGCATCGCACACACCATCAGTCACCAGAGATAACAAGTCATATATCATATACAGAAAACAGAACAAGTCTAGGATGCATACATACACCCTAGGTGGCCAGAGTCTACCAATACACACCATATAATCAAGTCAGGGACCGGATAGGACATCTCTCTCCTACCCTAGAGTCAAGTCATCGGTGCATCAATGACAAGGACATGAACACCTCATGCCTGGTGGGTGGCTCGTAATATCAAACTGTGGGTCAAGGTTAAGTATCAAGTATCAAGTGTCAGGTGTCAAGTATCAGGTGTCAAGTATCAAGTGTCAGGTGTCAAGTATCAGGTATCAAATATCAAGTGTCAGGTGTCAAGTATCAGGTATCAAATATCAAGTGTCAGGTGTCAAGTATCAGGTATCAAGTATCAAGTGTCAGGTGTCAAGTATCAGGTATCAAATATCAAGTGTCAGGTGTCAAGTATCAGGTATCAAGTATCAAGTCAGAAGGTTCATATCAGAGGGTTCAATATCAGAAGGTTTAATATCAGGAAGGTCAATATCAGGAGGTCAATATCAGGAGGTTCAAAGGTTCATAATTAAGTTCACTTTAAAAGTTTACTATTAAAAGGCCATTTTATAGGTGTCAAAATAATCCTTAAGTACTGGTCTCCATAAAATGATTTTTAAACGGTTTTCATAGAGAAGGTATTTTCAAAAGGTTTCTATAAAGATAGTCTTCAAAATAGTTTCTTGAAAAATTTTCATAATTAATTAAAAAGATTTTCTCATCCAGTTATAACATCAAAAGTATCAAAGTTCAAGTCAATGTTTTATGGCAGGGTTCATATCAAGGTTCATGGCAGGGTTCATATCAAGGTTCATGGCAAGGTTCAGAACAAGTATAAAACAAAGATCAAGGCAAGGGTTCAAACAAGGGTCCAAGAGTAAGTACACAGATCAAGGTTCACAATACAAGGGATACATAGCAATGGTTCAGGAAATCTTAAACGAATCTAATAAATCAAGAGAACGAAGGCCCCTTACTGAAAAGGGCAGAATATCCGTACCTTATTCCAATGCAAGCACACAAAATAGAAAAGACTGACAGGAAATCAAATCACTCCCTCCTCGAACCTAAGGAGTAGAAGACAGAAATACGAAAGGGTTTCAGTTATCTTCTCATTATAAGTGACTTTATATTTTTAGCAGGTTTCTATTCTTAACAGGTTTCTAAATTTAGTAAGCTTCCATACTTGGCTAGATTAAAGTGATATAATTCAAGTTAAGTCCTTAAAGTAGGCTTATTATGGAAGTCATGTTCATTTTGACAGGTTATACATGTTCAGAGTTAATTATGATAAACTTTCATAGTTCAGGGTTATAAATGTCAATTTACCAAGTTCAAGGTTTAAAATAGAAATATTGTAATTTACCATTCGAATACTATATTTTCCAGAATTACACATTTAGTCTTCAAGTTTTAAATATTTACAAGTTACACCCTTTTAGTTAATTATTTTACAAATTAAAACTTATAATTATGTAAATTACAATTTAACCCTATAATATCCATATTTACCAACCAAGCATATTATTTTACCAAAATTCAGAATGTCACATCCGAGTTTACATTTAGTACGAAACAGCCCCTCATATTTCAGATTTTACACAAATGGTCCCTTAAGTTTACAAAACTTATACATTAAATCATAATTCCATAATAATTACACAATAGACCCATAAATACTCAAAATTACCCAAAACACTCTTAACATTATTATTTACTCAAAATAACTTCAAGTTTCCAGAATTTACCTTTTTAGTCCCTCAAGTTTAATTAATTATAAATCGAATTAATAAATATATATATTTACCCATTTAACCTTTTAAATACAAAATTTATATATCAAGCCCTCATTTTATATTTTATTCGAATTCTACCAGGTCCAAAATAACTTACAAAAATATCCCTTGAGTTTTAAGAATTACAAAACACCCCCTTAACTTATTATTTCCCAATCGGTAATTATAAAACATTATCAAAATCAAACCCTAGTAATCCCAATCATTATACAATAATTTTATCATCATTATGTCACCTTTATTTCCAGATTTCATCCATTAGAAACCCTAGATCGATCGGTTTTATAATTTTTCCACAATTCCTCCTTTTATTTTCAAAAACCCGATTATACAATAATTCCAAAACTCACGATTTAAGCTTTAACAATTCAAAGGACTATTTTTATGATGTTATATGATGATTATAGAAGCCACGAAAATTAATAACCTGGTCCATAAAAATCGCATACATGATTTATAGATTTAATTCGATTTTAGGGTTTCAAAACACATAATTTCCATACGATCAAAATATGGTGCATGGCCTGAGTTTATCATTTTTCCCACGTTATATATGATTAGGAGAGGGTTAGAAAAATACCAGAAAAATTATAGATCAAAGGATTCACACGTTGTGATTTTATGAGGCTCGGTACAAGTTTTTCGACCCAATTAATTCACCACGACCAAACGAGCACTTCCAGAAATGTGTAGCTATTTTCCCCACCTCCTTGGCACTATGAAGAACTCTAGAAAAATACTCCTTTGCTTCAGAAAAATCGGATGATGTGTGTGGGATTTTTAAGAGTGGCGGCTAATAGTTTTTAGGGTAAAATGGAAGAAATAAATTAGGGATTGATATAAATTGAGATGGACCGAAAATTTGGGGAGGTATAATAGACTAAGAACCGGCCTTGATGGCCCAAGGATCAATTTACCTTAATTAGCAATGTATCTTAATTTATTTGTAGCTTAAATGTGTTTTTAAAACAAATAAATATTATAACTTTTGTAATTTAATTATAATATTCGGCCATTGTATTTTTGTGGTGAAATAATACATTTTTTTACTTCGTAAAAATATTAGAGCTTGCCTCAAAATTATCTTGCTTGATTTGTAGTTCGTTTCCAGAGATTCGGGATTAATTCGGTACTTTAATTAAGCTTTAATTAAATTTTAAAGTTTCAGGGGCATTTTGGTAATTTTTGCATGTTTTAGATTTTCGGGTTTTACAACTCTTCCCCTCTAACAGAAAAATTTCGTCCTCGAAATTTGCAAGGACATAGAAAAGAAAGAGAACGGAAAACAAAACAAGGACATACCAGACGCGCTATCAGTCCGGTCACGAGAAAGCGAAAAGACACGGCCGGTATGAGGAACAGGGGGAGGAGGATCAAGGAATTTCTCACGTGCTGACGTAGATTGCTTAGGATAATTTCTCACTTGATGCTCAGAAGAACCACATCGAAAACAAGCACCAGACGTTATACGACAAGCTCCAGTATGGTTTTTCCCACAAGAACAACAAACAGGTAAGGAAGTAGAGTACTCAGATGATCTCCTCTGCGAGTTTGATCCAGTAGCCCGATCTTTCTGATAGCCTCTTGAAGAATGATCTCTCCGCTGCCGTTTGGTTGACGCTGCGCTCCTGACGATCACCATCCTCCTTAGAAACTGACCTCGAATCTCGGCCCCTCGAATCTGATTTCTTCTGGTCGTAGCTCTTGCCCGAATACTCCTTGACGTCCCAACTATGAATCTGTTGCTGCACCTTGTCGCCATCACGGTCTCGTTTGTAACCAACGCCCTCATGAAAATCTCGATGTTGCGAGCTGCATCGCAACATGCTGACGGATCCGCAAACTCCGAATTAAGCCGACGATCAAGAAAATATGACAGAACAGAACATGAAGAATGACAGAGCAGAACAGGAAAATATGACAGAGCAGAATCAAGGAAAGATGACAGAGCATAACAGGAAAAGAGAGTGCGCGTGCGGAAACCTAATGTCTACCCAATCCTCACAGGTCAAGCCTAAGCTCTAAGGGTTTCTGAAGCCTTATCTCTGATACCATAAATTGTAACACCCCAACCCGACAAGGGTAAAGGTGTCACAAGTACATGGTTTCATATCAGATACAAGCATTCAAGAAGTAAAATAGCGGAAGTCTTAATATAAAAATCCAAAATGCCCAAACAATGGCATAACAGAAATAATATCCAAATGGTCACACTAGAATGACAAGGTCTAAACTTCACACAAGTTGCTCTCATCCCAAGCTAAACCCAGCTCCTAGCTTAAATGTACCTGCCGCAGGAAAAGAAATGCGGCTGAGCTACGAGAGCTCAGTGAACAGATATAACAGAAACAAAGCAATAATATAGAATAAAGAACAGGAAGAGAAATACGAACCGGTCAGAGTCAAGGTACAAGTATAATGTAACAGTAATGAAAGATAAGTGATATCAAGGTCATGCAAACATGTCAAGGGTTAAGGAAAGTAGTACAGGTAAGTGTAAGGGTAACAGAAATCCACTAGGAGCCCAAAAATCAGAGATATCATAATCATGTAGCCATATCAGAAATCCAGAGGGGATGCCTCTCAAGTAACCAGATAATATGAGGGGTGTCCTCATGTATCAGATACAACAGGGTGAGGGGTTACCTCTCAGGGTTGGAGTCATGAGCTCCCAGGGGTTGTGAAAGACGTGCATCGCACACACCATCAGTCACCAGAGATAACAAGTCATATATCATATACAGAAAACAGAACAAGTCTAGGATGCATCCATACGCCCCAGGTGGCCAGAGTCTTCCAATACACACCATATAATCAAGTCAGGGACCGGATAGGACATCTCTCTCCTACCCTAGAGTCAAGTCATCGGTGCATCAATGACAAGGACATGAACACCTCATGCCTGGTGGGTGGCTCGTAATATCAAACTATGGGTCAAGGTTAAGTATCAAGTATCAAGTGTCAGGTGTCAAGTATCAGGTGTCAAGTATCAAGTGTCAGGTGTCAAGTATCAGGTATCAAATATCAAGTGTCAGGTGTCAAGTATCAGGTATCAAATTTCAAGTGTCAGGTGTCAAGTATCAGGTATCAAGTATCAAGTGTCAGGTGTCAAGTATCAGGTATCAAATATCAAGTGTCAGGTGTCAAGTATCAGGTATCAAGTATCAAGTCAGAAGGTTCATATCAGAGGGTTCAATATCAGAAGGTTTAATATCAGGAAGGTCAATATCAGGAGGTCAATATCAGGAGGTCAATATCAGGAGGTTCAAAGGTTCATAATAAAGTTCACTTTAAAAGTTTACTATTAAAAGGCCATTTTATAGGTGTCAAAATAATCCTTAAGTACTGGTCTCCATAAAATGATTTTTAAACGGTTTTCATAAAGAAGGTCTTTTCAAAAGGTTTCAATAAAGATAGTCTTCAAAATAGTTTCTTGAAACATTTTCATAATTAATTAAAAAGATTTTCTCATCCAGTTATAACATCAAAAGTATCAAAGTTCAAGTCAATGTTTTATGGCAGGGTTCATATCAAGGTTCATGGCAGGGTTCATATCAAGGTTCATGGCAAGGTTCAGAACAAGTATAAAACAAAGATCAAGGCAAGGGTTCAAACAAGGGTCCAAGAGTAAGTACACAGATCAAGGTTCACAATACAAGGGATACATAGCAATGGTTCAGTAAATTTTAAACGAATCTAATAAATCAAGAGAACGAAGGCCCCTTACTGAAAAGGGCAGAATATCCGTACCTTATTCCAATGCAAGCACACAAAATAGAAAAGACTGACAGGAAATCAAATCACTCCCTCCTCAAACCTAAGGAGTAGAAGACAGAAATACGAAAGGGGTTTCAGTTATCTTCTCATTATAAGTGACTTTATATTTTTAGCAGGTTTCTATTCTTAACAGGTTTCCAGATTTAGTAAGCTTCCATACTTGGCAAGATTCAAGTGATATAATTCAAGTTAAGTCCTTAAAGTAGGCTTATTATGGAAGTCATGTTCATTTTGACAGGTTATACAAGTTCAGAGTTAATTATGATAAACTTTCATAGTTCAGGGTTATAAATGTCAATTTACCAAGTTCAAGGTTTAAAATAGAAATATTGTAATTTACCATTCGAATACTATATTTTCCAGAATTACACATTTAGTCTTCAAGTTTTAAATATTTACAAGTTACACCCTTTTAGTTAATTATTTTACAAATTAAACCTTATAATTATGTAAATTACAATTTAACCCTATAATATCCATATTTACCAACCAAGCATATTATTTTACCAAAATTCAGAATGTCACATCCGAGTTTACATTTAGTACGAAACAGCCCCTCATATTTCAGATTTTACACAAATGGTCCCTTAAGTTTACAAAACTTATACATTAAATCATAATTCCATAATAATTACACAATAGACCCATAAATACTCAAAATTACCCAAAACACTCTTAACATTAATATTTACTCAAAATAACTTCAAGTTTCTAGAATTTACCTTTTTAGTCCCTCAAGTTTAATTAATTATAAATCGAATTAATAAATATATATATTTACCCATTTAACCTTTTAAATACAAAATTTATATATCAAGCCCTCATTTTATATTTTATTCGAATTCTACCAGGTCCAAAATAACTTACAAAAATATCCCTTGAGTTTTAAGAATTACAAAACACCCCCTTAACTTATTATTTCCCAATCGGTAATTATAAAACATTATCAAAATCAAACCCTAGTAATCCCAATCATTATACAATAATTTTATCATCATTATGTCACCTTTATTTCCAGATTTCATCCATTAGAAACCCTAGATCGATCGGTTTTATAATTTTTCCACAATTCCTCCTTTTATTTTCAAAAACCCGATTATACAATAATTCCAAAACTCACAATTTAAGCTTTAACAATTCAAAGGACTATTTTTATGATGTTATATGATGATTATAGAAGCCACAAAAATTAATAACCTGGTCCATAAAAATCGCATACATGATTTATAGATTTAATTCGATTTTAGGGTTTCAAAACACATAATTTCCATACGATCAAAATATGGTGCATGGCCTGAGTTTATCATTTTTCCCACGTTATATATGATTAGGAGAGGGTTATAAAAATACCAGAAAAATTATAGATAAAAGGATTCACACGTTGTGATTTTATGAGGCTCGGTACAAGTTTTTCGACCCAATTAATTCACCACGACCAAAAGAGCACTTCCAGAAATGTGTAGCTATTTTTCCCACCTCCTTGGCACTATGAAGAACTCCAGAAAAATACTCCTTTGCTTCAGAAAAATCGGATGATGTGTGTGGGATTTTTAAGAGTGGCGGCTAATAGTTTTTAGGGTAAAATGGAAGAAATAAATTAGGGATTGATATAAATTGAGATGGACCAAAAATTTGGGGAGGTATAATAGACTAAGAACCGGCCTTGATGGCCCAAGGATCAATTTACCTTAATTAGCAATGTATCTTAATTTATTTGTAGCTTAAATGTGTTTTTAAAACAAATAAATATTATAACTTTTGTAATTTAATTATAATATTCGGACATCATTTTTTTGTGGTAAAATAATACATTTTTGTACTTCGTAAAAATATTAGAGCTTGCCTCAAAATTATCTTGCTTGATTTGTAGTTCGTTTCCAGAGATTCGGGATTAATTCGGTACTTTAATTAAGCTTTAATTAAATTTTAAAGTTTCAGGGGCATTTTGGTAATTTTTGCATGTTTTAGATTTTTTGGTTTTACAATAGGACTAGGTAATTGGTCCCAACCTCCTGTCTTAATACTAATGCGCTGAAGCAAAGTATGAACAAGAAATCTCCATTGAGGAGAGAGCTTACTTTTATAAAAAGTAAAATTACCAGTGACAGGGTATCCAATGTCTGCCATGCCAGTCAGGATTTCTTCCTTGGTAAGATCATACACTCCATTCTCATCAGGAAGTTGAAGTTGTGTACGAATCAACCCCTCATTGATGATGTGTTCATGACCATCAATGATTGCTATAATTTCCTGCTCTCTTCCCACAATGTTTTGCACTTTAGCAGTTGCCCAAAATTGCTTAATGAGAGAGTCGTACACTGTAGCCAGACAGTGAGTAAGGGCATAATGAATAGATGACCCACGTAGAAAAGCCAGTACTTCGTCATAACCGTCACTCCTATCTGAGGATACCAAATAAGCAACCTTGTTGTGATCATCTTTGTATCGAAGTGTTATCATTTTAGTGATCTAGGGTTTGAAAAGAGAAAAGATGAGCTAGGGTTTGAGAGGATATAGAAGATTTGAGGTGTGAGAAGTACAATTTTAGGTCAGTTATGATGTTGTTATATGGTTGCCAAATTTAGCGATTTAAATTGTAGGAATTTCGCGCATGTATCTTTGACCGATTTGACTTAACTAACTTTCCCAAATTTAATGAAACCAACAGGAACCATTATTCAATCAGCAGGAACACTCGGTCAATCAGCAGCAATGGAGTGGTTTGACCAAAGTCAACATTGCAAATCCAGTTATTAAAAATAAATCGCCCAAATTAACTCCCAACACCAACCAACAATTAATTCCCACTAATCATCTTCTCACTATAAAAGGCCCCCCTTTTTTTTCAAATCGAATTACTTCATCATCAAAACCCTAAACCATATTCTTCATATCAAATAAAACCATGAGTTCATCAAAAACACCCATCATTGAAGTATCATCCTCCTCCTCCTCCTCCTCCAATTCCTCATTAAGGTGGGGAAAATACTTTCCCCCAACTGCATCATCCTCACAATTCAAAGGGAAAGCTAAGGTTGAAGAGGTTTCGTCTGACCCTCTTCCTTCTACTCCTTCTTCGTTTGAATACTCCAGCTCTGAAGAAGAAGCATCATCATGGCCAAAATCCATGACCTACTATCAAGGAGAATGGGAGATTGACCCTCCAAACTATTCCATTTCAGCAGAGCTAACTCGAGAGATGGAGAAGACTGTGGCTGCCTTCTGCGAAGTCTCAGTTCCTAGGCCAAGTCAGCCATTTCCTAGGTTACGCCCAAGATCAAGTCAGTCACTCTCTACCCCAAGTCATCCAACTCCAAAGAAAGGTCAACTACTCCCTAAGCCAAGACTGCCAATCCCTGTGGTGTTGGCACTTGCAGCCCCAAAGATGTATGCCTGGTTTCCAAGGGAAGGGCAAAGGGAAGATGAAGTAGGTAGCAGGGTTGTGGTTTGGTGCAGAGGTGGAGGTGAGAGATCCTTGGGTCTGCACTGCATATCTTTTGTTAGGGTTGTTTGATGATGTAAAGCTTTTGCTATAAGTGTTAGTATGTAATCACTTTTATGAAAATGAATGGAATCAGCTCTCTTTAGTTAATCGCAAGCATTGAAAAAGTGAACTGCAAAACAAAATTTGCCAAACAAAATACACTAAACCTGCAAAACAAAGTTAGTACATAAAGCATAAAAGTATAAGAAACATTACAAAGATACAAGCATTAGCCTCCCCTCAAAACTAGCAAGGAAGAATACAACAACATGATTAGACAATCAAGACCATTACCAAGGAAACCATGGATAGTAATACAATCCCTCTTCAGGAATTGGCTCATAATAATCAGACCTATAATCATTTTGAAAATAAGGGCTTGAGGGTCTGTAAAATGGTTGAGCAACATTCCTCTTCCAACCAGCAGAATTGGTTTGACCAGCTGGAACTGGCTTACCAGCAGGAATGGTTGCAGGATTGCTATGCCTACCAGCAGTAATCGGATTAGCATTTCCAGCAGGAAATCCTGCTGCCTTAGGCACATAAGGTGGAATTTTATCCACATTATTCCACAGAGGTCTTGTCACTTGTCGTCTAGCATACACACCCATTCTCTTCTCATGATAATCACAATCTTTGATGAGATGAACTTTACTACCACATACAAAACATGATTTCTTTTTAATCTTTTTGTTCTTTCCATGTCTTGTTTTATTACACACAAAAGTCTCACTACTAGTACTTGAAGGTGAACTGATTTTAACAAACTTAAGTGAACTATTGTCAGAATGAGCTATTTTAGACATGAATTCACCATCAATCACTTTTGAGGGCTCATGGGACTTAGGTGTGGGTGACTCATCACTTGAATCATAAGAAACAAAGTCTTTAGACTGTGGTTCTGAGGACTTGACACTTGTGGAACAAGAGACAAGGTCATCAGGTTTAGGTAAGTCTTTGGACTTTTTTCCATAAACCATGTGTGGCTTGTCTGAGTCCAGGTCAGAGAGAGAGTGGATAGAGGTAGGCATAAAAACTCCTCTGATTGGTGGAGGAACTGCATGCATCTCTCCTTCTTTTACAAACTTTACAGGAATTTTATAGTCGATAGGTTCAGGGTCAAAAACACTATACTCATTAGGGTCATAGACTTGATCTTGCCCTATGTAGTCACCAAACCCTAAACCACTTTTAGTTTTTATAGACATAGAACTATCGACTAACTTGTTTAGGTTTTTAGATGAATCTTTCCATTTATCAAACCTAGCCAAGGTATTGTCTAGCTTAGTCTGCAAATCCTGTTTTTCTAACACCACCTTAGCTTTTTCTCTTTCAGAATGTTTGAACTCATTAGTGGTGTTTTGTAAATCTCTTTCCAGAACCCTTATTTTTTCTTCATATGCTAACTGTTGTTTTTGATACCAGACTTTTTGTTGTTCTAATGTGTTAATAGCATTTTTATAAGCCTGGACTTGTATAAAGTAATCCTTATATTGACACTCTATATCATCAAATTCTTGTTTCAGTTTAGCATATTTAAGTTCACAACCAAATGGGCAGTTTTGTACCTGAGATGGATGACCCATCATTCCAAGTTGACCAGCCACTTGTTTCTTCTCACCATATCCAGCTATCATCCCATAGACCTTCTCTGCTCCCCTTGCAACAGCTTTCTCATGATGTTCCCAGTCCACCATTGAATCCACAAATACCAAGGCCTTGGGTTCCTCTGATTCCAACTCTTGAATTTTGAAAGCAGAATACCTGACTTTATCATCCACCTTCTTATCTGTACATTCCCTGGCAAAGTGACCTGGTTGAGAACATTTGTAGCACCTCACCTTCCTACTGTTAAACCTTGCAGCCTCCTGTCTATCAATGTTAAACCTCCTTCCTGCCTTCTTTTCAAACCTATTGACTTTCAATGACAGCATAGCCATCTACCATTTTATGTCCATCTCTTCTAGATCCAATTGATCCACCTGATTAAAATCTTCATAAGCAATTTGCTGCTGTGGTGTACTCTCAGTAACAAATGAATGAAACACTTCCTCTAGAAGATTATCAGATCTGGTTTGAGCTTTTGGTGTGGCAGGTGAGTAGGAAAGTGATGATGATGATGGTGTTGGACTATCTCCATATGTCCCTTTGTTAGTACTAGAGGTACTAACAAATGCACTATGGGTTGGAGTTTGAGATGAATAGGTGGAATACCCTTTGATATCAATTTCAAGGGTTTTCAGCTTGTTGTACAGATCATCAAAACTCATATAGTCCAGTCTACCTTTGGCCTTGAGTGTTATGGAAACCTGAGACCAGGATGGAGGCAAGGCCCTTAGAAACTTGGTGTTGCAGTCTTCATTGTCCGGCCTAGCCTGCAACTGGTTGAGTTGACTTAGGATCTTGTGAAACCTATCATACCCTTTGTGAATCCCTTCAGCCTCAGAGATCTTAAACTCCTGGAACTCTTGCTTGAGCATAGACTTTCTCATTTTTCTGGACTCATCATTCCCACCAAATCTGGCTTTTACAGCACGCCAGATCTCTCTAGCATCATCCAGGTGATGGAAATCACCCATATGATCCTCTGGAATAGCCTGAAGCAAAAGGGTTCTTGCCCTGGTTTCCCTTTGTACAGCAAGATGTTCATCTGCTGTAACAGGTGGGAGTATATAGATGTTTCCATGATCATCCCTTCTAGTATTCTTCTTGTCGTTTCTCGTAAGAATCACATTCCACAGGTTGTAATCACTGTTCGTGATCCAGTATTCCATTCTCATGGCCCAGACTTCATACTCATCTTTCTTTAGGTATGGGAATTTAGCATTGTTGTTGGACACAGTGGAGACAATCTGTGTTTGGACTTGTGAGGTTTCAGTTTTGGTTGTGTGGTTGTCACCCTCATCATGATTGACTCCTTCTGCCATTGTTAAAAGGGTTTAAAGAGGTTGATTTATAAGAGCTTTTCTTCTTTATCAGAGATCCTAACCTGGCTCTGATACCACTTGTATGATCGAGTGCTTCTAGCTTGATTGAGCTTGGTTAAACCGTTTATGTAAACACAAACAGCTTAGGAGAATCTCTAGGTGTAAGACTTGTGTCTATGCGGAAACTAAACACAAGAATATAAAGAAGAAAGTAACTAACAAGGTTTTGATCCTCTATGGATCGGTTTATGAACTAATAATGATTTTATTGATGATTGTAAAGTCGTACAAAACTCATAGACGAGTGTTCCTTTTATACTAACAAGAAGTCCTAACCCTAACCCGTCATACAAGAAAACGTGTGAAGAGATATACATCAATCTCTTCTAAAAATAAATCTAACAAACATTCTAAACTTACGGGATAACAATTACTAATACTCGTAGTAATGACTACTATCAGCAGAAACTAAAACAAACTACCAGCAGCAATGAACTTCAGCAGGAACCGCACACTATCGGCAGGAACCAGCTTACACGACCAGCAGCAATGAGAAATCTATTATTTCCCAGAATTCCGAACAATAAGTATACCATGGGCCTAGTAGACAGCACTCTTTTCATTAAGAAAAAGGGATCACATGTAATCATAGTTCAAATATATGTGGATGACATCATATTCAGATCAACTTGTCAAGAGTTATGCGATGATTTCTCAAAAATCATGGATGATGAGTTTGAAATGAGTATGATGGGGGAACCAAACTTTTTCTTAGGACTCCAAATTAAACAATTAGATGATGGGATAGTTTTCAACCAATCTAAGTACATCAAAGATATGCTTAAGAAATTTGGTCTTGAAGATTCCAAACCCATGAAAACACCTATGTCCTCTGAAACAAAACTCACAAAGGATGAAGAAGGTGAATCCGTAGATAGCACTAAATATAGAGGAATGATTGGTAGTCTACTCTATCTAACGACTAGTAGGCGTGACATTATGTTTAGTGTTTGTCTATGTCCACGCTTTCAAGAATATCCTAAAACATCCCATCTTGAAGCCGTCAAACGTATTTTTAGATATATTAAAGGTACAACACATTTAGGATTATGGTATCCCAAAGGAACGGGAATTGAAACCATAGTGTCTGCCGACTCAGACCATTCTGGTGACTTTGTTGATAGAAAAAAGTACAAGTGGTATTTGTACTTTTGTTGGACATTGTCTTACCGCATGGTTCTCAAAGAAACAAATGGCTCTAGCAATCTTAACAACCGAAGCCGAGTACGTGTCTACAGGAAAAGCATGTGAACAGGCACTGTGGATGAAACAAGCTCTCGTCGACTATGGAATTCAACTCAACGACGTTCCCATTCTTTGCGACAACAAAGGAGCTATCGACCTTAGCAAAAATCCAGTCCAACACGCTAGAACAAAACACATAGAAATACGTTACCACTTCCTACGCGACAATGTTCAAAAAGGAAACATCTCAATCAAGAAAGTATCCTCAGAGGACAACATTGCCGATATTCTCACAAAACCTCTTTAGAGAGTACCCTTTAACTTCCTTAGACTTGGTTTAGGATTAATGGAACCAAATGTGTAGTTAGAACCTTAGCTTGAACCTTAGATTAACTAAACACGTCAGAAACACGTACGGAACCCACATTTTGGCTCAGCCAAATCCGTGGGTTCCTGAGTTAGTTTTTTAGTATAATAAATAAACACCCTGTACTGTGTATCACATTCCCCAAAAACATACAAGCAACACCAACTCGACTCAAAATAAACCAAACTCACAATTTAGGTCATCCTCCACAACCAATTTGTGCTTTCAACCTTTCTGTAAGTATCCTAACTATATCTACATTCCTGATCTGAGTCTAGGATTTTTATTTCTTGCACAAAATCAAAACTTGGGGTTTATGTATATTTTTTGTAAAATCATGAAGCATATTTACTGACTTGCATAACAAATCATGTCTTCCTTAGTTAGGAATTGCACATCATAAGGCATTATCATAATTCATCAAAAACCCCATGTCAAATACTTGCAAAAATCTTCTCACAACAAGGAAAACGATTTTTTCACATTGTTCATACAAATAAAAATGTTATGTTTTAAACATCATATGCATTATGTCTCTTGAATGCTAAAGGGAATACATAACTAATATGTATTTTTGGGTACATTCAATCGAAGCTACATTGAAGTAGGAGCGTTTGGGTTATCTCTCGTGTTGATCCCAGTTGAGCTAACGATCTTGTTAATTACCTTAGATATAGATCTAAGAAAATAGGTATAGAGACTTGTAAAACCCAAAATTTAACACAATATGTATTGACTATAATGCCCTCAAGTTAAAATTTTAAGAACTTAAGAAAATCATGTAAGTAACATAAAGTGTATTTAACCTAATGTAAGTTATATTATAAACCACCTAAGACTTGAATTTAACTACTTAAGCTAATACTTATGCTAATCAAATTAAAAATATCCTAACCTATGTTGCTTATACAAAAAAACGCCATCATCATGCACACTAACTAGGATTGTGACCAAATTCATGTTGTATCAAATAAAATTGATAAAGCCCACCATTATCTCCTAATTACAACCCATATTTGGTCCATTAATCCCTCCTAAAAATACCACACGGTTTCTTTTCCTTGGCATAACCGAATACCACAACACACATCAAACCCTAATTTTCTAAAAACCAAAATTCGGCTCTCCCTCTTTGTGCTGCTACTGTCGATCCACAAACCACCAAAAGGAAGGCTTAATCTTGTTTCATTCTTGTTGCCATTCTCGTCGTAAGGTAACCATGTTATTCTAGTATCAATCTATTTCGAATTTAGAGCAAAACCTAATCGGTTCTTGCCTTGTTTCTCTTTTCTATCGCACGACCCAAGTAGAAAGAAGGAGGAAGAAAATCGTTGGCGATGTGATCTTGTGTTCTTGATTCTTCGTGTGTTCTACAAGGGTATTCATATCTTCCTCCCTTGGTTAATCCTTGAATCCATGTTTTTTGTTCTTGTTAAAATAGTATCACATGAAATAACAATTTGTCACATAAAATAACAACTATAAAACCCTAAAAACCCTAATGTTATAATCGGTGCAGGTGTGAATGGTGATTTTAATTGTTTTGATTATGTTAAGATCTGTCATAATTCGACCTAAACATGTTATACACTCATCTATAATTGTTTTGTGTCAAGAATCAAAGATTGGAAGGACAAAACTCTAAGTATATGCATGAAATATTAAAACTGCTACTGATCTGGAATTCTGTTCAACTTCTATCGACTGTATAAAAATAATGGTAACATGTTTTTCAGTGGTTTTTGAGTCTAGAATTAAATTCAATGAAATAGCTTTCTGTAGAAATTAACTTTGTAATTTTTAGAGGCCTGTAAGACCACTTTTTGATTTTTGTAAAAACAAGTGTCAAATCGAATTCGTATACCTGGAAAATTAGTCCGAGTCTATGATTTTTAAATTACAAACCATGTCGAATTAGCAGGTTTCCTTTGAACTGGGTAATATTTGATATGTCTATTAGTTACTGAAATTTTTCTATATTTTTATAAATTTTATAGATGGGGTAAAGAATTAATTTCTCTTCGGGTGTTTCATCATATACGATTCTGGAATAGGTTAGGGAAATGGAATTTTCATTCATACCTATACTAGTTAATAAAATATGGAAAAAATTAGGTAAAATACTAGGGACATTGAGGTATCTCTGTAAATTTTTGTAGATTTTATTTCGAAGTTCTAATACAATTCATAAATTATTTGAAACAGGTCCAGTTCATACATAAAATCTGTTAAAGTGTAAAATGACATTTAAAAGGTGTTGTTTGTTTATTTTTCAAAACTAAAGGGTTTAAATTATTATTTTTCTAATACTAAAGGACTTAACTTGTAAAAACCTGTAACTTTATAATAATTACACTTTATACCCTAACTTTATGATAATTGCATAATGGTCCTTAAACTTATCATAATTACTTAATAAACCCTCAAATGTGTAAAACTACCATAATAACCTTAATCATATGTAAATAACCTTATGAACCTTGAACTACTAAAATGGTCATCTTGAATACTTTAAGTTGATAAACGGGATTGTTAGAGTTACTAAATATGGAAAATCACTTAAAATGAGTAAACCTACTTAAAGTGGAAACTCGCTATATTTGGAAAGTTACTCAAAATAGAAAGATAAACTAAAATGAGTAATCTAAATTAAGAACCAATTGTAATCATGTCTTCTACTCCTTTAGGTGTGAAGAAGGAGAGGTCTTGACTCTTTTCCGTGTTTGCCATTATTGTTGCTTACTTGTTTAATAAGGTACAGATATTCTGACCTTTCACAGGTTTCTCATGAACTCTTTCTCTTTTCTATCTTGTTTCCCTTGAACCTTGCTATGTTCCCCTTTGATTTGTATACCTTGCTTTGTTTCTTTCTTTGATTTGTGAACCTTTGATATGATCCATTTGATTTGAACCTTGCTATGAACCCTTTGCTACGATCCCTTCATTTTGACCCTTTGCCATGAACCATTTGATCTGAACCATTTGAATACGGACCATTTGATATGAAACTTATGATATAATTAAAAAGGAATTTTGACTTGAACTAATTGATATGAAATTTGAATTTGGATATTTGGACATTTGATATTTGACCTTTGACCCACGGTTTGAGACTACGAGCCATTCACTAGGCATGAGGGTTTCATGTCCATGTCATTGATGCACCAATGGCATGACTCTAGGGTAGGAGAGTGATGACCTATCCCGTCCCATATTTGATTTGATTTGATTTGTTACGTAGAGGCAGACTTTGGCCACCTGGGGCGTATGGATGCATCCTAGATTTGTTATTTGGGCTTTGCCATTATATTTGATTTGATACTTGATTTGTTACATTTGGTGACTGATGGTGTGTGCGATACACGTCTTTCACATATTTGGGAGCCCGCGACTCCACCCTTTGGAGGTATCCCCTCATATTTGGTACCGAGGTCTCCCCTCCGTACACATATTTGATTTGATTTAAGCTCGTAGTGGATTACTGTTTCCTACACCTTATATTCTTGTACTTATGATTTTACTCTTATCCTTGACATATGCCTTAACTCTTATTGACCTTACTTCATTTACTTTGCACTAACCCTTATTACTGCTTTGTTATCGTTATATCTGTTCACTGAGCTTTCGTAGCTCAGCCGCATTTCTTTTCCTGCGGCAGGTATTTAAGCTAGGAGCTGGGGTTTTGCTGTTGGGATGAGAGCACCTGTGTGAAGCTTTGACCTTAGTCATCTTAGTTTACCATTTGGATTTAGACTTTGTTTATGCCATTGTTTGGGCACTTGGATTATTGTACTTCATTTATTTCCATTTCATTGTCTTGATGTACTTGATATAAGTCTTGTTGACTTATTATCCTTTCGTTATTGATGTTAAGACTTCCGCTGTTTTGTTATTGAATGTTCTGATATAAAGCCATATTTGTGACATCTTTACCCTTGTCGGGTCGGGGTGTTACAAGACTGTTCTTGAATGATCTATTAAATACTATGCGGAAACTAGTACTTAATCTTAAGAAGAATTATGAAGCGAACACACAAGAATTCTCTCAACTAACACCTCAATATATTGAATACGGTTACTCAAAAGTAACAGGGTTACAAAGAACCTTGAAGTGAATCGAATACAAAACAATACGTATTCTAACCCTAACCCTAGGTCCTCCTTTTATAGACTTAAGGAGTCCTAGTCGGTTAGAAAGGCTTTCTATATAAGATAATATCTATTCGTATCATTACCATAATTATCTAACAAACTATACACGTTTATCTAATAAGCAACAGAATGATTACTCTAGCAGTAGAATCTTCATAGGCTAGCAGTAGAATCACACTTAGCTTATTTCTTCAATCTTCTCAGAAATCCAGCTGTAGAATAAATATACTAGCAGCAGAATCATTTAGCCCAGCAGCAGAATGATACTTAGTATATTTTCCTTTAGAACCATGAGCAGTATAATCAAACCTTAAGCAGCGGCATCTTCAAACCCAACAATCCTCCACTAAACTTGATATTTTCTCCCAAAATATGCAAGTTTCTTCTAAGCACAGATCAATACCAAGAGGATGCTTCCAAACACTTAATTCTGCTTTGAAGTCATAGATTGCAACACTTTTTCATACTTCTTTATCAGTTCATAGGCTTGATTATTTGAAAAGAACCCTCTTTGTAACTTTAACATACCAGGTTGTAACATCTGAGAAATAACTGATGTGTTGTTTTTCAAGGGATAATCCTTTTACACAAGCATATATACCATCACACCTTGACCAACCAATTCATGTACTCGACAAGATTGATACAAATACCATCTATGAATTTTGGTATTTAACAATTCCTTCCATTCAAGATCACTACCTTGTGGCTCAAACATGTTCTTTAGAAAATAATAGTTTATCCTCTCATATATCACATCTGGTCTTTTATCACCATAGTTTCCCTTATACAGCTTCCAGAGTTGTACCACATCATCTCTATCTATATAATGTAACATCTGAGAAAATCTAACAAATCCATAATATAAGCCATTTGATCTCTTGAATTCCCAGTATGCTTCACTTCCATCCCTGACTGTGTGTGAATAGGAGATGATTGGATATTTGGTTGTTAAGGGAACTGCATTAGATATCTCAGGTTCCTTTTGTGGAGCTAGAACTGTGAGAGACATTACTCTTGCCCTATCCTCCTCAGTTTCCTCTTCAGTTTCTTGCTCATCAACACATGGTTCCTTCTCAACTTTAGAACTGTTCTCTGAATCACTCATCACCACTGGCTTAGTTCTTTTCTTCTTCCTGGCCCTCATTTTCAATCTTCTCCCAAGCCTCTTTACACAAATAGTAGATTCAGTCTTTACTTCTTTCTCCTCATTTTTCTCATCATTCATTACTGCCTTCTTACTATCCACCTTTTCTTTGACACTTTCAGATACTTTCATAGGCTTTGCAACATTAGATTCTGGATTCATATAAGCCCTTGGTGCCTTTTGTCTTGTAAGTTTTGCAATATCAGCATCTGATATGGGTTCAATAGGTCTGTTTATCCTTGCATAAGCCTCAAAATATGCTCTCTCAATAGCTGCATGAGTCATCCCTTTGAAAGAGCTAGCTTTCCAGTAGGCTTGATGCTTTAGATAATTCTTCATATAGTTTATCTGTTCAGCTCTTGTAGGCTTCTTCCTCTTAGAAACCTTTTTCTGACTCTGTTTCTTTCTAAACTCTCCCAGCAGATCATCTATAGCACATTGTTGCTCTTCAGGAGTGTATCTCTCTCTTTCTTCTTTTTGAGTCTTCATAGCTATTTCCCAATCAGCTTGTTCTTGCTTTCTCTTTGCATTTTCTTCTTCAGCATCAAGTTGTGCTTGCACCTTGTCTAGCAACTTCTTCATCTGTTAGACTTTCTTGTTCTTGTTGACTTGGTGATTGAAACTTGAACTTCTTCTTGTGTTCTTCAACAAGAATTCCTTTGCCTTTGTCTGTTGATGAAATAGTTGGTTGTGCAGGTTTTGGGATTGGTACAGGCTCTCTAATAACAACTCCTTTAACTGGTTTTCTTGAAGGTTTTGTGAGTGGTTTTGTTTTAGTTGATTGTGGTTTTGGTTCAGACTGTTTTGTTGGTGTGGAGACTTTATTCTTCAGATTAAGCATAACTTGAGCCAAACTAATAGTATCATCATCTGACTCTTCATCTCCATGCTCAGCAGCAGGATCAGGAACACTAGCAGCATTATGCTCTGCACCAGCAGCAGAATCTTTCTTAGCCAATTTCTCAACATCATCAGCAGCATTATCACCTAAAATCTGCTCCTTCTTCTCTGATTCCAAAACCACCTCATTCCCAGACTTGTCCTTGACCACATACTCTTCATTCTCTCCTGAATCCATGTCTACATCAACATTTTCATCCAATTTTGTCTCAACCTCCCCTTGACCCTTGTTCTCCTCCCCTGTATTCTTATCTTCATTCCTCCCCTGTTTAGGAGCATCCTCCCCCAAACCAGGCTTGGAATCCTTATGCTTTGAAGCCCTTGATCTCTTTAACCCCTCAAGATGTCTAACTCTTTGCTTTAGCCTTCGGATTTCAGCACCCTGAGTAGATTTTATCATCATCAACTGCTTCTTGAGACCAAGCACTTCCTGTGACAATTTTGTACATTTAACCGTCAATTCATTCATTTGTTTCAGAATATCCTCACAACTTCGGTCTGTGTTACCTGACCCGAAAGGTTGATCACTGGATTTGGCATTGTGTACATTGGTTTTAGCCATCAATTCCTCTGTTTCAGTTTCAATTCTAGCCTTATCACTTCGACCTGTGTTACCTGGTCCGAGAGGTAAATAATCGGCATTGTCATTATGTACATAAGTATCCATCAACTCAATTGTTTCATCTCTGTCCTCATCACTTTGGGATGTATTACCTTCCCTGAGAGGTGAATCAAAGGACTTAAACTCAGTATCAACCCTAGGCTGATCATCTGAGCCCCCCTTTTTAGCTAAGTGACTAGGGTTACCATCACCTGCTTCAAATTCAAAAGAACCCTCAGCATTAGATGTTGTCATGTTTGAGGTCTTACTTATGTTAGCACTGTCCTGTCCAGCTACTAAACTAGGAACAGTAGTGCTAGCCTCTCCCATCATGCCACCTACATCCCCTGTGGCAGCCTCATCTGCTTCCATACTAACATTGCCCTGAGGGTGCACAATGTCCTCATTTTGTGAAGTCCTAGCGGATTGGGTCTTTTGGGTTGATTCATGGGATTGTTCAGGAGTGGGTGTGTGATGGGAAGCTGTTGGGATTTCAGCTTCTTCACCCTGAGTGGCAGCCAATTGCAAAATATGTTGGGACAAAGGAGTTATTGTACCAGAAAAACCAGTCCCATTTTTCCTCAAATATGTAAACATTTTGCTTATAATTTCAGGACTGCCATAGGTCCCTTGATGTTCCAAAGGTTCTTTTAATAGTTTATTGATGATTAGTTGCAAAAGCCTTGGATAAACATAAATTTTCCAGAAATATGCTTTTTCAACCCTTCAAAAATCATAGCCGAAAAATTAAATGGTTGGTCTGTGGCCAGACAAATCAAGGCAGATGCTTGAGTTGTACTGAACTCATTCCACCCAGTAGTTTTAGGGCTAAGACAATGTAAAAGGGTGTGAAGAAGAAATTTCCATTGTGGGCAGAGAAGACCTTTGAAAAACTTTAAACCATTGTTTTTCCTCTCATACCCAATATTTTCAAGTTCATGAAAAATGGTAGCATTATCAAGGAAAATTATTGCTTCATTAATTGTAAAATGAAGTACTTCTCTTACAACTTTTTCAGTAATAATTATCCTTTGATTGTCTACCTTAGCCTTCAAATATTCTCCCCCATTTTCATTAGTTTTGACCCTGACAGTGGACCAAAACTATTTCATGTGGGATTTATATATTGTGGGATTTACTGTTAACGCATACCTTATATGGGAAGCATTAAGAAAGTCAATGACCTCAGTAAAACCCTCAGCTTCTGGGACCTTCTGAAGTAATGCCACTTGATTGTGATTAACGGAGTATTCTCTTTTCGTCATTGTGAATTTAGGGTTTTAATTTTGGGGGTTTGTGATCGGATGATAAGAAGATGTGTTAGGGTTTGAATCGGGTTTAATTTTGGGCGCACAAAGTGAATTTTGAGATCGAATTGGGTTTTTAAGCCATTTCTGTAATACCTGAAATTCAGATAACCTGTAAAATGACTAAATTACCCCTGAAGCCATAAAACTTAAAAAAATCATTTATAACAATTCTAAATTGATTCCAAACTTCTGAAAACGAACTACATATCAAGTAAATTAATTTCTGGGACAGCATTACATTATTTTGAATGTCCAAATAATTACCAAGTTACCATATAAAAAAAAAAAAAAAAAAAAAAAAAAAAAAAAAAACCCGAATATATAATGATTTAATTAATTTCGGTATATATTATAATTTAAAGAATGAAGATAAGTATCAAATAAATCTGGATAGGATCAAAGTATATCAAAATCTGATTTGGTTTACTTGTGTAGGCCGAAACTTATGTATTCCCTCCCCCTAAGACCGGATCTTCCATCCCATATATTTTATATACCTATTCCTTTCTTTTTCTTCAAAACCGAGAAACACAAAACACCAAACAAATTCGTTTTTCATTCCTGCGAATTTCTGGAGGTCCAAGAGCATTTTTCCTGAGTTCATTGTCGTGCTAGGAAGCCAAGAAAAATAGCCACTCGATTTATAGAGGCCTGAATCTTTTATTGTCGAATTTTGTTCACAAGTGAGGTAAAAATTCATTCTGATTCCTACGACCCTTGTAAAATTCGTTTTCTATTTTTCTGAGTTCCTTACATCATATATGATCTGTGAAAATTGATTACAAGGTTTTTTGGTCGCGTTTGTGCTCGTGGAGAATTATTGGTTCTTGTTATCCATTCAAGAAGTGTAAATTCGTTCAGCCCTTTCTACGCGTCCCATATTGGGTTTGGTATTTTTCTCACGTCTCTTACATCATATAGGGACTAAATAAAATGTTAAAACCGAACCATGCATGCTATATGAATTATTTGCGAATTAAACCTTAAAAACGCCATAAAACTCTAAATAATTATATACGATTTTTCTGGGCATAACACTTATTTTATTTGAGCTTCACATGATAAATATAACTTGGGAAAATTGTCGGTTCGAATTATGATGGCCTAAAATAATTATTGTTGAATTGTTTGTATAATCGGTTTTAAAATAAAACAAGAAAGAAATAAGAAAAACAAAGTAATCGACCTAGGGTTAGGGTTTTGGCATGGAATCTGAGCATTTATTACAGTTTAAGGTTGTTATTAATAATGGTGCAATGATTTAAGATTAATATTAGGGTTTTGGATTGTTTTTGTAATTAACGATTGTGTATAAAAAGTATAGGGGCTGTTTTGTAATTTCTAAAACTCGTGGGATATTTTTATAAATTATTTTGGACCTGGTAGAATTCGTATAAAATATAAAGTGAAGGTCTCATGTGTGAATTTTGTATTTAAAAAGGTTTAAAAAGGTAATTATATAAAATTGTTATTTCGAATTGCAAATAATTAAACGAGAGGGACTAAAAATTTAAATTCTGGAAACTTGAAGTTAGTTTGAGTAAATAATAAGGTTAAGAGTGTTTTGTGTAATTTTGAGTATTTATGGGCCTAATGTGTAATTATTATGGAATTATGATTTAATTAATAAATTTCGTAAACTTAAAGGACTAATTGTTTAAATTCTAAAATCTGAGGGGCTGAATAGTACTATATAAATATTCTAATGTAACTTTCTGAAATTTGGTAAAATGATATGCTTGTTTGGTAAATATGGATATTAGAAGGATTAAAACATGAATTATGTAAATGTAGGGTTTGTTTTGTAGATTATATAACTAAGGGGTATAAACTGTAAATTGTGAAACTTAAGAGATTAAAGTGTCATTCTGAATGAAGTATGTATTAAATCAGTAACTTATATAACTCTGAACTATGTATACTTGTCATAATTACCCTTAAACTTTTGTAACTTGATAAAATGTACTTTAATTCTATAATAATCTTGAAATAAGAACTTAACCTAATCTGTAATATTAATAACTTACTAAATCTGGAAAGTAACTAAAAATAGGAAGTTGTTAAAATGGAAAGATAACTGAAACCCTTTGAAATTCTGTCCTCTACTCATTTAGGTTTGAAGAGGGAGTGGTTTGATCCTTGTCAGTTTTGCTACTCTTGTGTTCTTGCATTCATAATAAGGTACAGATATTCTGCCCTTCTCTAGTAAGGTGCCTTCATTTCTTTTGATTTCGTATTTTGATTCTTTTAGGATTCCCTATGCCATTGCTATGATCCCTCCTGTTTGTGCACCTTTCATGTGAGCGTTTATTTGTGAACCCTTGATGTGTTCCCTTGTTCTGGATGTTTATTGAATCTCTTTGTTTGACCTATTGTCCTGAATCCTGATATGTAAATCTTGTTTTGAAACTTAATCTGACATACTTATAGAAAACTTGATTTGATTTTTGATATAAACCTTAATCGGTTAAATCCTTATTTGAACGTAATTGATTTTGGAACTATCTTTAAAATACATATGAAACCGTGGGAGAAAAGCTATTTTAAAAGAAGCAACACTACTTTAAATGAAAGTTACTAAAGTTTTGGAAGGCCATTTTGAAGAAAACTATGTTGTAAGATCAGTTGTTATGAAAACCATTTTTGAAGGATTGTTTAAATGGACTTTTAAATAGAAACCTTTTTAAATGAACTTTTGCTATGAACTCTAATTATGAACTTGTGAAAACTCTTTTCCGAAAACCTTTTGATATTGCCCTTTGGAACTGAACTTAACTTTGATATAAAAACTCAATTTGATAAGCTTTGATTTGAACCTTGACTTTTATTTTTAAAACTATTTGACATGAACCTTTTGCCATGTACCCTTAAGATATGACTTTTGATTATTTTGATAGTACGCCTGACCTTTGACCTACAGTTTGATATTACGAGCCAATCACTAGGCATGAGGGTTTCATGTCCATGTCATTGACGCACCTCTGACATGACTCTAGGGCAGGAGAGTGATGACCTGTTCCGTCCCTTATTTATTATTTGCTATGGCCATTATAATTATGATTATTGATTTGTCTGTGGGGCGTATGGGTGCACTTTAGATTTGACCTGTCATCTGTTATCTGTTTATATTTTATGACTATTATTATTTGTTTATTATATCTGGTGACTGATGGTGTGTGCGATACACGTCTTTCACATAATCTAGGAGCTGATCACTATACACAGGTTTGTTTTATTATATTGGTATGCTATGATATTATTTGCTATCTGGGCTCGTGATAGATTCCTGTTTTCCTTATTCTTGAACTTTATTTATTTTAGTCTTATTTTGTTCCATTGAATTCCATTCCTTATTCCTATTCCTTCATGTGATTTTATTCCTGTATGGTATGTATTTCCTGATCTCCTTTGTACTGCTATTCGTTATCGCTTCTTGTTATCTATATATCTGTTCACTGAGCTCTCGTAGCTCAGCCGCGTTTTCTTTTTCACGTGGCAGGTATTAGTAGGAAGCTGGGAATGAGTGAAGAGTGTACCTGGGACTTAGAAGATTGGATAGATATGCTGGAATAGAGTTGGATTGAAGACATTATGTTTTAGAGTTAGTTTTGGAAGTTTTAATTGTAACCATTTAGATTCGATATCTCATTTGTAATCCTTGTATTTTTGTATTACTATATTAGTATGCTTTGTTGTGATCTGATAAGTATCCATTGTTGTGATATCTTTACCCTTGTCGGGTTGGGGTGTTACAATTTATGGTATCAGAGATGACAGGCTGCGACTCGTAATACATTTACCCTTGACCTGTGAATCCTGGACCACTAAGTTTCCACTATAGGCGCTCGTAGGACAACCTTTGAGAATTTGCTTTAGGATTTCCCTATAGGAACTTAAATTCTGACCAGTGAGGAATGGGTAGATTATAAGGTATTTTGTTTAAGTAGCATTGCTTCCGCATCACTCTGATTCGTGCCTTGCTTTTGGTTAAAGCCTATTGAAATCACACTTGGAAAATTAGAGCTTATGCTTTGCACCAACTAAGAATTAAACCTAAATAAAACCTGAAGCATTGAAAATTGCATAGTGGTCATCCGACACTATTTGATCCTTGCTTTCAGATTCCGACTCCAACCTCCGAACCTTTTGTTAATCATCCTGATGCCTCTTCGGGCATTCTAAGAATTCCCTTGACAATGATGTACTTGATACGTTCCGTCAGTTGTTTCTTGCTTCCGATGATCATCTATGAAACTTTTGGCACTATTTAATTTCGTCCTAACCATCCCTGTTTCCATAAGAAGTCTAGTGTTCTTATAAGGATTGATTGACTGATCATCTAATATTAACGACTATCCTCTTATGTCTCATCTTTGGCGTTTAAAACAATTTTGAAACCCCTACCATGATTACCGATTATTCGCAACCTACCTGCCATTTGTGCTAAACAGCTAATAAGATTTCAACACCTTGAATTGTTCGCCTATATATCTCAACTCAATAATGAACCATGTACCTGACTTTGACATATGAGCTACCCGTCTCGCTTGACGACCGTATTCAATTCACGAATCCATTTACTTTTGATATATTTGATTTTGGAGATCTTTGGTTATTGATGAGCTGACTCTTCGTAAGAGCTACCATAAAACTACCGTAATTGAAATGTGACCCTTAAATCTGCTCCACCCTACTTTTACTATGATAACCTTTAACCGCTCAGATATGTTAAGCTTAAAACTGCTATGGAAATACTTATCCTGATCTCGTTTGATCGTCAAATTCTCCTGACACCTATTAGTATCCATCATTAGAAAGTTTTAGCATTGGAAGTTTTGTTGTACAAAATTTTCTGGTGCTTTCTGATGAAACTTTGGGTATCTCTCCTGATTGAGAAGTAAAATTGACTTTGAACCGATATCAACCGACGAACCATGATTGAGAGATTGAAGAAGCTGATGAGACCTGTTTTTGTCCACCATGAATACCCTTATCAAATTATGAAGAAGAAAGAGAAAAATTTTCGTCAGCGTATCAACAATCGTAAACCTACCCGTAATTTTAAACCGTAATCACTTTTCAATTCTACGTGTCACTGATTAAATTGTTCTACCTTGAAACCCTATATCAGACAACCTCATTTAATGTTTAAAGGACTGAAGAAGCAACCACGAGAACTCCTAAGATAGGAGATGACTAACTGAGAGCAACTTCCGTAAAGTATTTTAGTTTTATTCGTAAAGATTGGTGATACGAATTAGATATGAAGTTTTCCCTGAAACGAGTCATGAAAACTGTTTTTGTACTTATTGTGACCATCATGAGTTTTAAATAATGCCAATTGTATTGGCTAATGAAATCATGTTTTTCGTGAGTAATTGGACAACTGTCATAGTATGACATTGTGTTGTGCTCTGAGACAAACGAGGAACACGTAGATCATTTTCGTATTAAATTGAATGACCCTTTGTTCTGGACGAGTAAATTTGCTTGGCTTTCAGAGATTGTAGCAGACAATACTACCAGGCATCCGGTGACGACAGCAATCAGAGTTGGCGAATTTCGATTTGCGCTAAGAGACCTGTCAAAGACACACAGCCTTACTTCTCTATTCACTTTAGTTGTACTAAGATGAATTGAGAGTAGAAGTAGGCTCGTGAATGGGAGATGCACAACAACTATGACCAAGATTCATGTTACCACACCACAGTTCCAAGAAGAAGTACCGAAGGCTTGAGAGATCAGACTCAAGTTGTAAATCCTTTTCACCAGATGACCATATGGATAAACATAGACAGACTGCTCGGAATTGAGAGAGAATTAAGAGCATGTATTGAATGGATGACGTAGTTCACTTCCGTTTGACCTATTTAAATTTCGGTTATCTAATGATAAAATCCTTTGAATGGTTTAGGTTCTCTATTGGTAATTCCGCCTTGTGTTCATTCCGCATATGTAGGACAATGGCTTCGATATGTCAAATCTGAAGAATGATGGGTGACCTGATGCTTTTGATGATGTGCCCAAATTCTGATAAACATTCTAGATCGGTTCCGTTAACTCCTTCGAGTGATTCGTTCTCCTCTTAATTAAGGTATTTGATTTTTGTGACCTCTGAGACCGTAGGAAGACTAGGTGGGATAAGATAGATTAGTTTGTTCACGACTTGGAATCAAGTATGACCATCATAAGGGCATATTTATATGATGCCAGTATTATGACGTCTGGCCAACGTGATAATACTTACATCATATAACGTGCACTTGTTGTGGGCATAGGATTTTACGAGAAGTGCCTTAGGACTTTAGAAATCCTGATAACTGTTTGGGATCATCTGCGTTAGTGAGACTTTAAGTTCATTCTACCTATATGCGTAATCAGCTTTCGCCGTTATACAAATTGATACAGCTGGATTCTAGTCACGCCTCCTGCCGACATCCGGACTCCCGATAAAAATCTTAGGTTCTGGTATAGAACTTCTATCAATTGATGTGATCGTTAATCTATTCCTGTACGTTCTAATCTGACTTGTCAAATCAATCCCTGTGGAAGGCATATCCGTCAAAATACTGTGTAATTCTTACGTCTCTTCCGAGAGAATCCTATTATCATCTATTAGGTCTGGTATGTCTTTGTTTTGTGTTCCGTTCTCTTTTCTTTCTACTTCCTGCAAATTTCGAGGATGAAATTTTTTTTGTTAGTGGGGAAGAAGTTGTAATACCTGAAATTCAGATAACCTGTAAAATGACTAAATTACCCCTGAAGCCATAAAACTTAATAAAATCATTTATAACAATTCTAAATTGATTCCAAACTTCTGAAAACGAACTACATATCAAGTAAATTAATTTCTGGGACAGCATTACATTATTTTGAATGTCCAAATAATTACCAAGTTACAATAAAAAAAAAATAAAAAAATAAAAAAAAAAGAAAACCGAATATATAATGATTTAATTAATTTCGGTATATATTATAATTTAAAGAATGAAGATAAGTATCAAATAAATATGGATAGGATCAAAGTATATCAAAATCTGATTTGGTTTACTTGTGTAGGCCGAAACTTATGTATTCCCTCCCCCTAAGACCGGATCTTCCATCCCATATATTTTATATACCTATTCCTTTCTTTTTCTTCAAAACCGAGAAACACAAAACACCAAACAAATTCGTTTTTCATTCCTGCGAATTTCTGGAGGTCCAAGAGCATTTTTCCTGAGTTCATTGTCGTGCTAGGAAGCCAATAAAAATAGCCACTCGATTTATAGAGGCCTGAATCTTTTATTGTCGAATTTTGTTCACAAGTGAGGTAAAAATTCATTCTGATTCCTACGACCCTTGTAAAATTCGTTTTCTATTTTTCTTGAGTTCCTTACATCATATATGATCTGAGAAAATTTATTAGAAGGTTTTTTGGTCGCGTTTGTGCTCGTGGGGAATTATTGGTTCTTGTTATCCATTCGAGAAGTGTAAATTCGTTCAGCCCTTTCTACGCGTCCCATATTGGGTTTGGTATTTTTCTCACGTCTCTTACATCATATAGGGTCTAAATAAAATGTTAAAACCAAACCATGCATGCTATATGAATTATTTGCGAATTAAACCTTAAAAACGCCATAAAACTCTAAATAATTATATACGATTTTTCTGGGCATAACACTTATTTTATTTGAGCTTCACATGATAAATATAACTTGGGAAAATTGTCGGTTCGAATTATGATGGCCTAAAATAATTATTGTTGAATTGTTTGTATAATCGGTTTTAAAATAAAACAAGAAAGAAATAAGAAAAACAAAGTAATCGACCTAGGGTTAGGGTTTTGGCATGGAATCTGAGCATTTATTACAGTTTAAGGTTGTTATTAATAATGGTGCAATGATTTAAGATTAATATTAGGGTTTTGGATTGTTTTTGTAATTAACGATTGTGTATGAAAAGTATAGGGGCTGTTTTGTAATTTCTAAAACTCGTGGGATATTTTTATAAATTATTTTGGACCTGGTAGAATTTGTATAAAATATAAAGTGAAGGTCTCATGTGTGAATTTTGTATTTAAAAAGGTTTAAAAAGGTAATTATATAAAATTGTTATTTCGAATTGCAAATAATTAAACGAGAGGGACTAAAAATGTAAATTCTGGAAACTTGAAGTTAGTTTGAGTAAATAATAAGGTTAAGAGTGTTTTGTGTAATTTTGAGTATTTATGGGCCTAATGTGTAATTATTATGGAATTATGATTTAATTAATAAATTTTGTAAACTTAAAGGACTAATTGTGTAAATTCTAAAATCTGAGGGGCTGAATAGTACTATATAAATATTCTAATGTAACTTTCTGAAATTTGGTAAAATGATATGCTTGTTTGGTAAATATGGTTATTAGAAGGATTAAAACATGAATTATGTAAATGTAGGGTTTGTTTTGTAGATTATATAACTAAGGGGTATAAACTGTAAATTGTGAAACTTAAGAGATTAAAGTGTCATTCTGAATGAAGTATGTATTAAATCAGTAACTTATATAACTCTAAACTATGTATACTTGTCATAATTACCCTTAAACTTTTGTAACTTGATAAAATGTACTTTAATTCTATAATAATATTGAAATAAGAACTTAACCTAATCTGTAATATTAATAACTTACTAAATCTGGAAAGTAACTAAAAATAGGAAGTCGTTAAAATGGAAAGATAATTGAAACCCTTTGAAATTCTGTCCTCTACTCCTTTAGGTTTGAAGAGGGAGTGGTTTGATCCTTGTCAGTTTTGCTACTCTTGTGTTCTTGCATTCATAATAAGGTACAGATATTCTGCCCTTCTCTAGTAAGGTGCCTTCGTTTCTTTTGATTTCGTATTTTGATTCTTTTAGGATTCCCTATGCCATTGCTATGATCCCTCCTGTTTGTGCACCTTTCATGTGAGCGTTTATTTGTGAACCCTTGATGTGTTCCCTTGTTCTGAATCTTTATTGAATCTCTTTGTTTGACCTATTGTCCTGTATCCTGATATGTAAATCTTGTTTTGAAACTTAATCTAACATACTTGTAGAAAACTTGATTTGATTTTTGATATAAACCTTAATCGGTTAAATCCTTATTTGAACATAATTGATTTTGGAACTATCTGTAAAATACATATGAAACCGTGGGAGAAAAGCTATTTTAAAAGAAGCAACACTACTTTAAATGAAAGTTACTAAAGTTTTGGAAGGCCATTTTGAAGAAAACTATGTTGTAAGATCAGTTGTTTTGAAAACCATTTTTGAAGGATTGTTTAAATGGACTTTTAAATAGAAACCTTTTTAAATGAACTTTTGCTATGAACTCTAATTATGAACTTGTGAAAACTATTTTCCGAAAACCTTTTGATGTTGCCCTTTGGAACTGAACTTAACTTTGATATAAAAACTCAATTTGATAAGCTTTGATTTGAACCTTGACTTTTATTTTTGAAACTATTTGACATGAACCTTTTGCCATGTACCCTTAAGATATGACTTTTGATTATTTTGATAGTACGCCTGACCTTTGACCTACTATTTGATATTACGAGCCAATCACTAGGCATGAGGGTTTCATGTCCATGTCATTGACGCACCTCTGACATGACTCTAGGGCAGGAGAGTGATGACCTGTTCCGTCCCTTATTTATTATTTGCTATGGCCATTATAATTATGATTATTGATTTGTCTGTGGGGCGTATGGGTGCACTCTAGATTTGACCTGTCATCTGTTATCTGTTTATATTTTATGACTATTATTATTTGTTTATTATATCTGGTGACTGATGGTGTGTGCGATACACGTCTTTCACATAATCTGGGAGCTGATCACTCTACACAAGTTTGTTTTATTATATTGGTATGCTATCATATTATTTGCTATTTGGGCTCGTGATAGATTCCTGTTTTCCTTATTCTTGAACCTTATTTATTTTAGTGTATTTTGTTTCATTGAATTCCATTCCTTATTCCTATTCCTTCATGTGATTTTATTCCTGTATGGTATGTATTTCCTGATCTCCTTTGTACTGCTATTCGTTATCGCTTCTTGTTATCTATATATCTGTTCACTGAGCTCTCGTAGCTCAGCCGCGTTTTCTTTTTCACGTGGCATGTATTAGTAGGAAGCTGGGAATGAGTGAAGAGTGTACCTGGGACTTAGAAGATTGGATAGATATGCTGGAATAGAGTTGGATTGAAGACATTATGTTTTAGAGTTAGTTTTGGAAGTTTTAATTGTAACCATTTAGATTCGATATCTCATTTGTAATCCTTGGATTTTTGTATTACTGTATTAGTATGCTTTGTTGTGATCTGATAAGTATCCATTGTTGTGATATCTTTACCCTTGTCGGGTTGGGGTGTTACAATTTCGATCTCATTAGGGTTTAATTCTGGCCAATTTGCAAAATAGTCCCTTTACTTTCAAACCAAGCAGCAGAATCCCAATGGTTTCGAGTTGAACAACAGAACCTTCAGCAGTAGAACGTTTTGCCTAGCAACAGAAACTTTTGGATCCAGCAGCAGAATGTTCACTGAGCATTCCAAACATCTTTTTCTCATCAAATCAGCAATCCTCATTGACTTATCCTGCAAAAGGTTAGTCTAAAACCCCAAAAACACAAGCAAGTATATTTCACAATAATCATAAGCATTTTTTATACTTAGCAACAGAATAACCAACTAGCAGCAGACAACATACAAAGAGAGCAAGCAATAGAAACAACTTATTTGATTAATAACAGTACAAATCCTTACAAAACATTACAAAAACATATAGAGATAAGGTTTTTCAAAGATTAATCATTCCAATACTGGCAATTAAAAATTGAAATCTACTCACATCAAAACCTTTAGTGAGTAAATCTGCAACATTGTTGTCAGTATGGATTTTAACTATTTGAATTAGCTTTTTCTCATAAGAATCTATGATAAAATGATGTCTTATCTCAATATGCTTTGTTTTTGAATGAAAAACAGGATTTTCAATAATACACATTGCACTGTTATTATCAATGTAAATTTTGGTGTTTTAAAAGTTGTACCCATAATCCAATAGTTGGTTTTGAATCTAGAGCACTTGTCCAAAACAACTAGAAGCAGCCACATACTCAGCTTCAGTTGTTGAATTAGCCACCACAGTCTGTTTCTTGCATTGCCAAGAGATCAACCTATGTCCAAGAAATTGACAGCCTCCAGAAGTTGACTTCCTATCCAAACTTGCTCCAGCATAGTCACTATCTGAGTATGCCACCAAGTCAAAAGGTGAATCCTTAGGATACCAAAGGCCTAACCTAGGTTGACTCCTCAAGTACCTAAAAATCCTTTTGACAGCATTCAAGTGAGAAACTTTGGGGTTCACTTGAAATCTGGCACAAGAACACACAGCAAACATAATGTCTGGCCTTGAAGCAGTTAGATACATCAAAGATCCAATCATGGATCTGTACAAATGCACATCAACCTCTTCCCCATCTTCATACTTGAGCAAAGGCTTGTTGGTCTCCATTGTTGTCTTAGCTGGCTTCACATCAGAAAAACTAAATTTCTTCAAAATATCAGCCACATACTTGTCTTGGCTGATGAAAATCCCATCTTTCTTCTGCTTAACTTGAAGCCCCAAAAAGAAAGTGAGTTCCCCCATAGAACTCATCTCAAATCTACTATGCATGAGCTTCTCAAATTCCTCACATAACACCTTATTTGTAGACCCAAATACTTCATCATAGTCAATGCCCTCTTCCTTTGTGTATCCTTGAGCCACCAATCTTGCCTTGTTTCTGATTACAATTCCTCTTTCATCTCTCTTGCATCTGAACACCCATTTAGTACCAATTGCCCTTTTTCCTGAAGGCAAATCAACCAATGTCCAGACTTCTTGAAGCTTGAACTGCAATAACTCCTCTTGCATAGCCTCAACCCAACTTTCATCTTGCAAAGCTTTGTAGGCATTTTTGGGTTCCACTTGAGATAAGAAACAGCCAAACATACAATTTTGTAAATCCTTGTGGCTCTTTCATTGATGAAGTGACTGAGCAAATAAGCCTTGATCAAACAAATTACTGAAACCTTTTGCTTTACTTCTTGTTTGAACAGCAGAATGAACATCTCCAATTATTTGCTCCTTTGGATGATCCTTGTGTATTCTAGTGTTTGGAATAGGACTGACTGGAATTGAATTCTCCATATTGTTGAAATCAGCCTCTGCACCAAACCCTTCTACAACTTCATCATTAGTGTCAGCATAGACATTAACTAATCCAGGCATATTAGAATCATTTGGATAGTTAACATCTTCAAAGGATCTCCAATCTTCATCAGCAGTAGAAAATCTTGGTATAGCAGTAGAACTGCTAGGCTGAGCAGCAGAAACTTTTGGCCTAGCAATAGAATTAGGGATACTACTGCTTGTGTTATTTCCTCTGTTTTCACCCAGATCCACTTTATCAGCAACATGTGGGTCTTCGTTAACCACCTTTTCAACATTAGAAGGTTCAGCTCCAACTTCTACATCCTTTTGAACAGCATTACCTTGTGAACTCTTGCCCTCCTTCTCTTTGGGTGTGAAAAGTTGATCAAGCTTCCACTTCTCAAGAATGACAAATTCCTGTGCAGATTCATTTGCCTTGGCTTGTGTACCTGCATTAGAATTTTCTTGTGTTCCTGCAGACATGTTAGTTGTACCTGTATTTACTGGCACATAATTCATACTTTTGGTTAATGAATCTATGTCAAACAGCCATTCAGGTCCACTTCCAGCTACACTAGGTGTGGTTTCACTAAACCTAACTTGTAAGTTTTCTTCCACATGCCTAGTTCTTTGATTGAATACCCTAAAAGCCTTACTATTAGTGGAGTATCCAACAAAGAAACCTTGGTCTGCCTTCTCATCAAATTTTCCTAGTGAATCAATGGTATTTAAGATAGTAACAGGACACCCAAATGGTTTCAAGAAATCTATCATAGGTTTCCTACCATGAAATAATTCATAATGGGTCTTGTTATGAGGCTTCACTACCTTACTCCTATTTTGCACAAAGCAAGCAGTGTTAACTGCTTCAGCCCAAAAAGTAGTGGGTAATTTTGACTCTGACAACATTGTCCTAGCAGCCTCAATTAATGTCTTATTCCTTCTCTCAGCAACACCATTTTGCTGAGGAGTTCTAGACACACTAAACTGTCTTAAGATACATTTTTCAACACAGAACTGATTCATCACATTATTCTTAAATTTAGTTCCATTGTCACATCTGATTATCTTAACTTTGTGATTAACTAGGTTTTCTACTCTTGTTATGAAAGCCTTAAGAATGTTAGATGTCTCATCCTTAGTGCCTAAGAAGAAAACCCAATTAAACATACTGAAGTCATCAGTGACAACTAGGCAATACATTTTCTTATTCAAGCTTTTCACAAAAGTTGGCCCAAAAAGATCCATATGCAACATGTATAAGGGCTCAGAAATAGAGTTCACCACTTTGGTCTTACAAGAAGCTCTGTGTTGCTTTCCCATCTGACAAGCAACACAGGTTTCAGGTTTTTCAAAAACTTTTGAAGGTAAACCTCTAACAAGGTTTCCCTTAACCAATTTGTATATTGTTTTGAAATTTAAGTGTCCAAGCCTTCTATGCCAAAGTTTGGATTCATCAATTGTGGCTTTGGCAAACAGACAAGTTAAATCTCTATTGGGAAGGATGTTCTTTATGTCCACACTGTATATATTGTCTTTTCTAGGGACTCTAAGTTGTACTAATTTATCATTAGGCAACTTGTAGTCAGGAGATAAGACAAGACACTCAGTGTCTGTAAAAAGAACAAAATTATTTTTGTCACACATTTGTGAGACACTAAAAAGATTGAACTTAAGTCCATTTACCAAATACACTTTTTCAAAATCCAGGTTGCCTGTTTTAATAGTACCTTTTCCAAAAATTTTACCTCCTTTGGGGTCATTCCCAAAGGCAACATAGCCACCATCCAAAGCTTCAAAATCTTCCAAGTTGCTTTGGTCTCCAGTCATATGTGAAGAGCATCCACTATCAAAAATGCATTTATCCTTTAGCTCATCCTGTAGATTGCCCTGCACATAAAGTAAGAGAATTAGTTTCTCTTTGGGACCAAAGCCATTACTGACTTGGATCTGCCTTATGCATCAAAGTAATCAAATTTCCTGAAGTCCATTGATGCACTGCTGTGTCTGGGAACATGATCTAAAACTTTAATTTTAGGTTTCCAAACCCAGCAAGCTAAGGCCTTAACAACATAGAAATGATTGCCCACAACAGTGTTTGTAACCACTTTTGGCTCAGCAGCAGAAACTGCTTTTGCCTTAGCAGTAGAAAACTCTGTTTTCTTTGAAATGGGCCTTGATGGGACAGCAGCAGTAATTGTCCTAAAAGCACCATCTCTTAACAAAACTTCCCTAGGAACCATGTTTCTTTTGGGGTGTGGGTGAGTCTTTCTAGAAAAATTCCTGTGATTCACCCTAGTATATTGGTTCCAAGCAGGTTTTTGAGCACTAGTTCTAACAGGTATTGAGTAGTAACAATTTTCTTGCAAGTGCTCAAAACTACCACAGCTGTGACATGCCTTATTAACCAGTTCAAAATCACTACCTAACTTGTGTGAAATCAGGTTGTTCATGTTTCTCTGGTTTCCTCTAGGCAAGTTATTAGTCTTCCTAGGATAATCTCTAGGTTTCACATCATATTCAGCCATTTTTCTAGAAATTCTGCTTCCTAACACAGGTTTTACAAATTCAACATATTTAGCTTTAGTTTCAGCTGTGTTAACCTGAGTGACTTTTGGTTCAACAGTCCTAAAAATTTCTCTCTTTTTAGCCTTAGGTGTTGAGTGAGTCTCATCATCCTCACTATCTGACACCCAATCTTCAATGATTACAGTATCAGACAACTTCTTTTCTACCTTAGGTGCATAAGTTCTATCAGGTTTTACATTATTTGATTCACTTGATTCACCTACAGGTTTTGCATCTACCTCAGTTAAGAATGACAATTCCTTTTTGGGAGGTGCAAAGGCACTTTTGACTGGGGGTGGTACTTTAGCAAATCCTAAACCACTCCCTCTTCTCAGTATTTGACTTCCAATTGACTTGTTGATAAGATCAGTTGCAAGCTGTTTTTTTTCTACCAAAATGACGTGTTTTTCTTTCTCAGATAAGGCTACATTTCTATCCTTTTCAGCCTCCTCAACTCTTTTATGAAGAACACTAATTTCAGCATCTTTCTTAATAATTTCTACTTCTAGTCCATTAATCTTATCAACATATTCTACTTCATTCTGTTTAAGAAAGTCAAGTTTTGCTTCTACTGATTTTAGGCCAAATTCATAACCTAAATTATCAAGTTTTAACTTTTCTACTTCCATTCTTAAACTCTCATTCCTAGACTTTAATTCTTCAACAGTATCTAGGCATGATTTAAGAGAACAAGATGACTCATTTGATACCTCAGAGTCTGAACCAGAGGATGAAGAGGCATAGGCCATTAGAGAAAAATTGTGTCCCTTCTTTTCTTCTTCATCCATGAAAGCAGCATTTGGTCCATCCTCTGCTTGGTCACTCCAGTCGTAATCTCCCAATCCATCACATGAAGCCAGAGCAGCAGTAGTCTTGGTTTCTCCAATGGGAACAATCCTTGCAGGCTCTTTGTTCTTCTTTGGTGCTCTGCACTCCCTAGCAAAGTGTCCCTTTCTTTGACAATTATAGCACTCAATTTTTGACTTATCAAACCCGACATTGGTTTGTCTATACTTGAGTGCTCTTCCAGTCTTCTTTAAAAATCTTCTTGCCCTCATAGTTAGCATAGCCATCTACCACTTTAAGTTAATCTCCTCAAGATCATCAGGATCTATCTGCTCCAGATCCTGATCAGTAACAGTTGTGCTTGTAGTGAGATCAGCCAAAAATTCACATATAGCTGCGTCACTGATGTTATCAGTATTTGAACTAGCAACAGAAATAGGTGCACCAACAGCAGAAACAACATGAGCATCAGCAGAATAGTTGTCATGAGAACTTCGAGATCCCTTGTTGTTAGAAGACATAAAAGCAAGATTGCTTGTACCAGAAGATGAGCTGAATGTACCTTTGACTTCAGATTCATATACCTTTAAATTGTTGTACAAATCATCCAAAGTCATTGTTTCAAAGTCAGTCTTATTCCTCTAGACCACTGTATGAGTATTCCATTCAGATGGTAAGCTCCTCAGAAACTTGAGATTGATGTCTTCTTGAAGCATTGAGACCTTCATAAGTTGTAATTGACTCACCAACCTCTGAAGTCTATCATAGGTAGCATCAATGTTTTCTAAACTTGAAGCAGTAAATGTTTCAAATTGATGCTTGAGCAGATTCTTCCTAGACTTTTTGGTGGCCTCATTCCCACCAAATCTGAGTTCAACTGCATCCATCAACTCTTTAGTAGACTGAGTGTTACCAAAACTCAAATGATATTCATTCGGAATACCCATCAACAGCATATTGTGAGTTTTGATTTCCAGCTTCCTTTGTGCCTTTTCCTCATTAGTTTTAATGGGTAAAGGTCTCCCATCAGCACCCTTAGGAGGTAGAGTATCTCCATTCTGAATGACTTCCCACATGGAGTAGTCAAGCATCTTCATGTACTGCTCAATCCTCATCTTCCAGAGTTCATATTCACCAGCCTTCAGCATTGGTACCTTTGAAGCAGTCACCATATGAGTATTATCTGAATCCATTTCTTATGTAGATGATGAACATATATGAGTTTAAGAAATTCTTCTTGATGGCAGTCTCTAGATCACAAGCTCTGATACCACTTGTTGATCCCAGTTGAGCTAACGATCTTGTTAATTACCTTAGATGTAGATCTAAGACAATAGGTATAGAGACTGTTCTTGAATGATCTATTAAATACTATGCGGACACTAGTACTTAATCTTAAGAAGAATTATGAATCGAACACACAAGAATTCTCTCAACTATCACCTTAATATATTGAATACGGTTAATCAAAAGTAACAGGGTTACAAAGAACCTTGAAGTGAATCGAATACAAAACAATACGTTTTCTAACCCTAACCCTAGATCCTACTTTTATAGACTTAAGGAGTCCTTGTCGGTTACAAAGACATTCTATACAGGATAATATCTATTCGTATCATTACCATAATTATCTAACAAACTATACACGTTTATCTAATAAACAGCAGAATGATTACTCTAGCAGTAGAATCTTCGTAGGCTAGCAGTAGAATCACACTTAACTTATTTCTTCAATCTTCTCAGAAATCCAGCAGTAGAATAAATATACTAGCAGTAGAATCATTTAGCCCAGCAGCAGAATGATACTTAGTATATTTTCCTTTAGAACCATGAGCAGTGTAATCAAACCTTAAGCATCAGCATCTTCAAACCCATCATCTTATTTTGTTATAAAACTTGCATAAACGAAATTTTCATGCATCAAAAGGAGTCGAGATAACCGCACCTCCACATTGTCCCCATGTAGGCACACACTAGAGATTTATATACGTATTTTCGATAAGTTTTAACTAAACTATGTAATTTTCGTGTCTAGGATAACAACATGCCTCCCGCAACATACTATGATCACAAAGAAACCCTCAATTACCTACCCAAACACCATAAGACAAAAGGTCTCACAAAGGACCAAGTCAAAATCTTTAAGGCTTTAGAAAAACAATATGTTCACGAGGGACGAACTGTAGAACCCTCATTCTTAGAAGGAACCAATATCCGTGAACAACTAGCCGCCATCCAATTTGATTGTCTTCTAGACATAGATGAACCCATAGTTCATAGATTCGTGCTAGAATTATATGCTAGCATCGGCCTTAGCACCAATGACTATGGTTACATAAGCCTCCAATTCAAAGTCAACCAACACCAATTTAACATCCCTTTAAACCAATTCGCGGAAGTCTTAGGAGTTCTGGGTCAAGGAACTTGTCTTTATTCCGACAAGTGGTCATTGTCAATCCTAGATTCTCTTCATGATCGTATGCATCCATACGACACTCCATTGACTCCCAAAGAGACTATTCGTGATCTTCTCTTTGTCCCTAGGACCACCCACACTAGGACAAGTCGAGGTAAAGAAGTCGATAGTGACCCATTTGGCATGAAGCTAAACGAACTTAGGCCTCAATTTCAAAAGTTGGAAGAGATTCTTAGAGCTAACGTCATAAGCACCATAGGAAATAGGGATCATGTCAACGCAAGCCTTTGTTACATGCTCTACTGCGTGTCTACCCACCAACCGTTCAACCAAGCCTATTATATCGCCAAGAGAATGGCCGATATTCTAGTTTTGGGTACCACCGTCATGCCTTAAGGGATGCTCGTCTCATTAGAGCTTTTTCACCCATTCCTCCAAATGCTAGAGGTTTCCTTCCGGACTACTCCGAGATTCCCTATACCTTTATACCTCTTAGTGACCATAGAGTAGCCATATCAAGAAGGAAACGTGCTCATCCTCCAACCTCATCATCATCATCATCGGTTAGTGAGGATGATGGTTTACCCAATTCTAGGATTCCTCCAACCGAATACATGAGCCAACTTCCTCCCATCGAGAACCAATCTGAGGAATTTTGACAAACAAGAGCAATGATGAAAAATATTGGACGTTGGATAATGAAGCTCAACAAGAAGATCAACAAGTAGCGAGGAATAGGGAGTGTTTGGTATAAAACAATTTCAAACAATGATGTGGTGAATTGTTGTGTTTTTAGGATATTATGTTGGTATTAAACATCTATGTGAACTAACTTGACAATGCAGGATGAAAACACTTGATGTTATCGATTTTCTGTGTTTAAGCCACCGTTTGGCTTAACCTCTATTTGTGGTAAGTTCAAAATCGTCCGTTTGATCTACGTGTTATCATGTGTTAGAACATGTGTTTTTGTTTTTCAACAATCACAGCTAATTAATTACATATGATTTAGGATAATTTTCGGGATTTCAACGGGTTTCGGGTAGTTAGAAATGCCCACTCTTAAGATTTTTTGATCGGCGGATATGGCGGAACCAAATTTTGTGTTCCGTCGGTTGAAAACTTTAGCTTCGACAAATTTAGCCCAGCGGATTCCGCAGAACCAAAAACCTGGGTCCGCATTTGTTATCGTTTGGATCCGCCATTCAAACAGTAACTTTTTCAAATTTCACATCTAATCCCGCTCCTTAGATTATTGATTCAAGTTATTAGGATTATTCTACTGATCGTTAGGCACATTAAGATGATTTAGGCACACTTAGAACTATAAGAAATCCATTTCCCACCAAAATTTGAAAATTCAAATTTCCATCCAAGTTACCATTCTGTAACAAGCAAGGAACCCTCAAATTGGTTCCTTGCAATCCGTGGGACAATCAAATCATTATATTTCCCACTCACTTTTTGCATTTACTGCATATCTTCCCACACTCACCCAAACTCCATCCAATGGAGCTATTTGCTACTCCTCCAACCTCACTACATCCATACTTAGAAACCCTTAAGACCTTCCACTAAGGTCTACAAATCCACCACCCTTGACTTTTGAAGGTCAAGAACCACTCCTTTTCCATCCCATTTATAAGGATATTCACAGTCCTCTCTACCGTGATCAAGCACCACCACAACCGTAACCTCAACCTCAACCACTTTCACCAAGGTCCACCCTCAATGCCATTGATGAAGGAATGTTGATTAACCAACCCAACACCCAAGGCGAGATCAATGAAGAACTTGATCGACTTTATGCCTTCTCCAATATGGTGGATTCCCACCTTAATGAGGCTATGGATTTGCAATCAACTTTGATGGCTTTCATCATGTCTCCAAACAACATTCCACCACCTCCACCATCAAACAACCAACCACCATCACCAACAAGTCATGAACAAACCCTTCCACCACCTAGACATAGTTGTTCCATGTGCGAGAGGTCCGCCCACTTGACTCAACGGACCAACATTTTGGTTCATGAGTTACAAAACGAAATGAGGTTCATTTTGAACCACATCCTAGAGCGCCTACATGCTCTTTCCCATCCTCCACAATAGATGCTAGGATCCTCTCTAGTGTTTTTCCTTTTAAAGGACTTTTTTAGGACTTTTTAATTTTTACGATATTTTCTTTTTATTTTATAACACCTTGTTTTGTGACTTTGATCACTAACAATTTTCAATGGAATGATGTTATGGTTATGCTTGTGTGTGATCACTATTTGTGCATTATATTTTGGTTAGATGGAACTACTCATTTTTGCATCTTTATTTGGTTGGTTTAAAGTATTGACTTTGTTTGACCTTTATGCTTGGTTTGAAAAAAGTGTACTTAGTTGACTTTTTTAAGTCAAACGGGCTAAACTACAATGTTTGGTTGAACTCATATTACTTGGTTGGATTATCTACAGCTAACATTTGTTTTATAGCATTTGTCATCCTCGAATCATATACGTTAGTACCCTAGCAACGGGGAGTATCGATCGAGGGGGAACATATCATGAACTAACCTTTATTTTATAGCATTTCTCATCCTTGAATCATATACGTTGGTACCCTAGCAACGGGGAGTATTGATCGAGGAGGAGCATATCATGTACTAATCCTTGTTTTGTAGCATTAATAATCCTTGAATCACATACTTTGGTACCCTAGCAACGGGGAGTATTGATCAAGGGGGAGCATTACATACACTAATCCTTGTTTTGTAGCATTCATAATCCTTGCATCACATACGTTGGTATCCTAGCAACGGGGAGTATTGATCAAGGGGGAGCATTACATACAATAAGTTTTGTTTTGTAGGATCATTCATGCATCATAACCTTGGCACTCCAATTAGGGGGAGTATTATCTAAGGGGGAGCTTTTAAGTTCTCAAAATCCATGCATTATATTTGGTACTCCAAATTAGGGGGAGTAATCACCAAGGGCCATTCATCGCGTTCCGCTATGCATTTCTTCTTTTTGTTTTGACAAAAAGGGGGAGATTAGATTAGATTAAAACTCATACATTGCATCATACATTGCATACATGTTTAATGACAAAATTGATTTCAAAAGACTTCAAAATTTTGCATAAAACTAGTTTTAATCTATATTTTTAAAAGACTTACACTTTACTTATTCCATTGCTTAAAAATAATATTATGCATGACAGGAAGGTTAACTATTAATACCTTAGGCTGAACCACGATGATCGAACGAAAGATAAAACTGCACTCGAACTTAACCACATACGAAAACATGAAGAGGCTGCTACGATTTGAACACCAAAGCTGCTACCTTCTTCGTACCTCTTTTCTTGGGAGGAAATGGGGCTGCCGAATTGAAATATGTTTTTAGGGTTTAGTGTGTGTGAGTTGAAATGGTATACGGATGAAAGAATGAGCAACAAATGTGGAATATAAAAGAGGGGTTTGCCGAGTCCATTGGAGAGATAAGGAGACTAATTCACTCAATTTTTATTTCAAATTTTCTGTATTATCTCTTGTGAATTCCGAATTGTGTACCAAATAAAAAGAAAATGTATTCAGTCCATTTAATGTCTTAGAAACGTGTGATATTCAAAGGGAAGAAAAGGAGTGAGCCGAAATTTATTTATACTTAAGCTATAGATTTCACACTTGTAATTTTAAATCATAACGTATAGTTCACTTAAGGTTATATTCGTATTCAAACGTTCAAAAGTTATTCCGGATTTTAGGTTGTTATAATTCTTCCCTTCTAAAAAGAAAATTTCGTCCGCGAAATTGAAATAGGAAAGTCAAAACAAATACATAATGAATCACGAAAAGAAATGAAAATAAATAGCCTCACGCTCTGAGAGGTTCTTCTAAAAGATTCTTGTCAAACGGGATTGTTTTATTTCTCATGACTCAATCCAGACAAACTAGGATAGCCCCAGGCTATCCACAGAACATAAATTATAACAAATCTAATCCAACGAATACAAAACAAAATACGTAACAGATGATAATAGTAATCTCACAAAGAGATACATGAGACACATATACACATGAGGCAAATACGGAGGTAGTGCTAAACGGTAGGAAAACTTCATCAACTCCATCTAGTTTCAAAATGACTAAGGAACTTGCTAATAATTAGAGAAGCATATACCGAATCATCAAACGTATCAAGAGTTTCATAAAGAGATGGGTAACATATTCGTATCGATGATCAACTAAGCACATATCGGAATATCAAAATGTATCAGAAGGCATAACGGAATAGGTGGAATAATTGTACGGAGAAGAATGAATCTAAGGTCTAACGTATCGCGAACTAAATCTTCCTTATATGCCAAAACGTCTAACTCTTCTGTATGAAAACATCATACGGAACACACAAATTCCCGATCTAAAGTTTCAAAATTTCCCTTCCACAATGGTAACTAACCCATTAGTCACTGTAATCAACTCCGGACCTTCAATAAGTAAATCTCCGACTTAATTCAACCAAAAGGTGTTCTACATCTCCGTTCATACAAAAATCTGAAAGGAAACCCTTGCAACGAGCATGCCATTTGTCTTAGTGAGCAAACAAAACCAGACCCAACACTTGCAAATTTCCCGCTCAACACATCTTCCAATGTTCAAATGATTGTCCTGTCTGTCCATCCGTCTGAAGGTGAGAATTCGTACTAAAACCTGAGTCCAATTCCCATAGTCTTCTGTATCTCTTCTGGAAGTGTGAAGCAAAACGCGAATCTCTGACAGAATCACTTTAGGTGCGACTTGTAGCTTGAATAATCTGCTACCGAAAGAAATCTCTGCCAATCTTCCAAGTGAACCGACCTAGCCAAATGATCTACTGCAACCCAATTCATGTTGTCCTTCCTAAATGTGCGTGGAAATCCCGTTACAAGGTCCATGAAGGTTTAATCTCACTTCCACATAAGAATATCCAAAGCTAAGGAAAACCACTCGTACGCTGTAGTCACAATCCTCTTCATATCATTCCTAAATGTGCGTGGAAAACACTTTGCCACCAAGGTAGTCACAATCATCTTCACACCATTCCATCAAAATTTTACTTCAAGTCTCTATGCATAATAGTACAACTAAGATGGATAGAGAAAATAGAACTGTGTGCTTCAATCAAAACCGCTTCCTTGAAGTCTTCTAACACAGATCATATTCCACCGTCTTGTTCCTGAGCTTCTTCACGTTCGTTACAAATCAGTCCCAGTCATGCGTCGGATATTTCACCTTCTACAGTTCTAGCTGTATTGAAGTATAACCAAATATTCCCGTGTTGCATAAGGACATAACTAAGTCTCCTTCTTGAGTAGAAACAAATCTCTTTTCAGATTTTCAAAATTCTCCTCTCATTCTTCATCCCAACCAAATTTACTCTTCGGACATATTACATAAAGCTTCTTCTGACGTAGAAATTTCAACTCAGAATACGAAGATGATCCCCATGTTTCACTTTCGTCTCTGAATATACCAACATGTCATACTATGACAAAATATCCAAGTATTCATGAAAGACATGATTTAACAAGTCTATAGGAATAGTCAGAGTAGTAGCCAATACAATTGGCATCACTAATACTCATAAAGATCATTACGAATACGAAGGCAATTCCAGAAACATCTTGCTCCTTCATACGTAACTTAAAATAATTAGATCTAAAATTCATCATAGAGAAACTTCACATCCAGAAATTGATTTGAAAAATCGTTGATTTAAAGTAACGGATAACGGTTCTAACAGTAATACTATTCAGCTGTCAGAACTCAATACACAACCTCATACTATAATCATTCTTCTTTACGAATAAAACTGGAGCACGACACGGAGACACCCTTGAAAAAAAAAAACCACTTCCTAGAAGTTGGTCCTTCAATTCTTTCCATTCAACTAATGTCATAAAATACGGAGTTTCAGAATTAGGCAAAACATCTTTCTGTGCGGACATAATTCTCACTCAAATAACTTATAGTTCTTAGGCACTTCTCAAAATATCCTATGATCCCAATAAGTCCAAGTTATATGATGTAACTATTATCACGTTGGCCAGGTGTCATAATACTTGCATCATATACACATGCCTATATTGCAATCACATTCTACCTCGAGTCGTGACTAAACAAATTCTCATAACCAGATTAAAACAACTTCACATTCAGATGGTAATCTTGGTAGTTCATTAAGGAATACATTATGAAAATTTTAAACAACCGAATAACTCTCGAGGTGAGTTTCATCAAATGAAGTATCTTCACAACCGCAACGAACTAACGTACGAGTTTTTAAAGCAAAGGTGATCATAATTGTTTACCAGGTTGGGAACCATGGTACAGAATTTTGAGTTTCTCAAATCGCCAAAGATGACAAATCTAATATGACTGTCATTAGCATCTCGATGCTTAGTCAACATATCCATATTCAGAATAATTTCGAATCAAACATTCCCAAAGGAAACAGATTGGTAGAACGAAACTTATCTTCAAATATCTTCAAAATGTACTGGACAATTCCGATACTCGTGACGGATAATCACAAGATTTCTCATAGAGATGGTACTAGGTATAGCAAATTCTAATAGTGCAGAGGGAACCGTAATATGCTTAGCAATAGAAAGAGACCCCACAGAATGTGTCGAACACATCGGATTCATACATATACGAATTCTCTGAACGAACGAAAAGGTATCTAAAAGAATAACAAACAAATCAGAGATCGAAATTCAAAAGAACACGATCACATCAGAAAGTGAAACCTATAAGGCATTACTACAAAAGTCTCAAGGCATTCTAAACTTATGTTGCGTATCTTGATAAATTTTCTAAATCTCCAGAATGAATGATCCTATAGGGGCTTAACTAAAAGCAGAGGCACAAATTAGAGTGGTGCGGAAGACAGATAGCTAGCCAATGCCTTATCGTATAATCTACCCAATCGTCACCGGTCATAACTGAAGTTCCTACGGGGAGAAACCTAAAGCAAATCCCTCCAAGGTTATTCCATAAGCTTCTACAGTGCAAACCTAAGGGTCCAAATCTTTACATGTCATAACTTATGTGCTAAAAGTCGAAGCCTGGGCTCTGATACCATAATTGTAACACCCCAACCCGACAAGGGTCAAAATGCCACATTATGGTGTCAATCAGAACATACAAACGCAAGCGGAAGACTTATAAACATAATAATTACAAAGGTATTCTAAGATGATAATAAAAAACTAACTCTAAACATGATGAGTTCCAAAACTGAAGTACAAAACCAAACTCAATTTAACTGAAGCCATGTCCAAGTCTAATCCAGAAGCAAATGGGTATCTATCGTCAGGGTGGTCCACTAAGAGCTCCTATGCACTCTTCCTTCAAATCCCAGCTTCCAACCTAAAACCTGCAGCAGGAAAAGAAATGCGGCTGAGCTTAAAAAGCCCAGTGAACAGATATAAAAAAAATGAATAATCGAACATATATAAGTATAGGGAAAGGAAACATAAGCTCCTGCTGAATGAATATCATCTGCCAAACGGATAAGAGATCAATGATCAACTGAACAAAATGTCATATACCATAAGAAGCAAATCATAGCGAAACATAAGGAGATCATAATGAAGTCAAAGGAATCAAACAGAGAATAATAATCATATAACAGAACAGAACAGAATGCCCACGAGCTCAAAAAAGCATGCCACATGCTTAGTCACATAATCACATCATATCATATCCATATATCCGTCAAATCATAAGTTGTACAAGGAGGGGAGACCTCTCAAGTACCAAATGGAGTAGCTAGCTCCCAGAAGTGAAATGGGGTGCATGACAGACACCAACCAAACACTAATCATATCCAGAACATAATAGAACAGAACCTAGGATGCATCCATACGCCCCCTGCAAAACAAATCATATATATACACATGTTCATGACAGGCATATACACATATCATAATGGCCAATGTGCACAAATATCATAACAGAACAGAAGGGGACGCCGTGGATCAATCACTACTCCACAGAAAGTGTCATGCCATTGGCGCCTCAATGACATGGCCATGGTACCTCCATTGCTAGGAATGCAGATACAGAAGCTCGTGCAACAGAATAGAACAAACAAAGTAAAGCAAAGCAAAGCTATCCGTAATCATAACAGAGCTACTATAGCATAATCAATCAGAGCATATCAATAGAACATAATCTCATATCTATGAGATAACATACAAATCATCATAACAGAATGGATAGCAAACAGAATCATATCAAATGATAATATCAAACGGATCATATCAACGAATCATATCAAACGGAATCATATCAAAGTAAATGAATCAATTCAAGGATCAGAAAGTCACGAGATCAGAACCCTTACTGAAAAAGGGTAGAATATCTGTACCTCAAACCGCAAATGAAACCATATCAGAAAACACAAGGATCAGAAGTTACTCCTTATTCAGTGAATCTACATGAATTAATGATCGTCTTATTATTTAAGAACCATTTCACAAGTTATTACTGATTCAGTACTTATTGTTGTTCAGATTGACATATTAGGTTTCCTGTCATTTATAGCAACTTTCTATATTTAGTAACCTTCCAAATTTAGTAGCTTTCCATATTTACTAACTTTCCAGATTTAGTAACTTTCCTGATTTAGCAAGTTTCCATAAATAGTAAGTTTTCATAATTAGTAAGTTAGGGTTACAATTCATAATTGCTCAAATTAGGGTCTCTAACTGATAATAAGTTAACTTAAAGGTTCAATATGACAATTATCATAGTATAGGGTTAAATATGTAAATTTAGTAAAGTCTAGGGTTTAACATGACAATTACCAAAGATTAGGGTTTAAATTGTAACTTAATTCTATAAATGACCCGTTTAGAGCTTAGCCAATTTAATTTACTACTTAGACACGTTTCGGATTAGTTACGTTTTAAACCAAACACACTCATCTACTCTTACACCTTCGAACACATATACACATTCACACCACTAAACAAACTCATGAGACACTCCCTTGAACTTCACAAGCAAACGGGACACAACCAAAATCTCACTCGCACCAAGACACTCCAAACACACTCTCGAACACACACATGCAGGACACCCACAAACATTAATGAGGCTATATCAAATTACGAATTCAATTGCATGTTTTAAATTAGCTCATTTGACACCAAAGTACAACTCATACCCCAAGAATACACATGATCAATTTTTAAAACTATTCATGTGAACACTCATAAAATCACCAACCAATATTTTAATACCAATTACTTGCATGCTATATACAGATTACTTACAATTGACCCATGAATTTTATGTTCGACCCATGATAGATTTATATCAAAACAACCACAAACGCCAAGCACAAACAAAACACGATCGACTTCCATATTAAATTGGTATATGTAAATATGTAATGTCAACATACACAGATCATTGACGTGGCATGAGTAAAACATCTTTAATTCTTTTTCTATTAAATGTTCATTAACCTATATGTCAAAAATTGAAAGTTATTATAAGAAAACCTTTAAACCGTATGCATGGAATTACCACAACCTGTAGGTTCTGAGTTCGTAGTTTTTAAGTTATTAATATACGAACATGTCAACATGCCAACATGCAGGTTCATGCAAAAATAGACGACTAAAAATCTTATGCCACATGACCTAAAACAAGAACTCGAAAACGGATTCGAACACACTAAGACTCAATGAGATATGATTGAATCCGTAACCAAATCGTACATGCGCCAATCATGAGACTAATATGGAAGTTATCGAACCAAAACCTTGACCTACGTATGAACCAAAACTGAGTCTAACTCGAACCGATACAAACACCAAATCAACGAGACATGGTTATATTTCCTTTAACATGCATACGATCTTAACCCAACTCTAAGTCCCTTGTTCACACCATATTCGACACACGACATACACTCCACGAGACATGATTGATTACCCTTTTTAGCATGCATATGTGACACACATTAAACCAAGAACCCTCATACTTCTACCCCATCATGCAAGCTTGTTTCTATCCAGATTTTTAGATACTTATCACATAAAGTATAATTAGTGGCTGGTGCATGGTTTCTTATTATATGAATCATATCAGATCGTATATCAAATCCTTTAAGTTTTAGGAAATCTGTAGTACGTATGTATATATATATATATCTATGTAGCAGCAAAACTTGTTTTAGATTAAGGTTTCATTTAATCGTGTATATATTATGCATGACAGGAAGGTTAACTATTAATAACTTTGGGTAGCCATGTAAAACTAGGTTTCCTTTGTAACCAACTTTGCCATGTCTAACTAGTTTTAGCTTTCTTCTTAGTGAATTCTCTAGGTTGAGGCCTTGATATGGATCGAATGAAAAGAAACTAGAGAGAGAGAGATGGGAACTTCTAGTGAGAGAAACACTATGTGTATTAGCTTGAAAATAATGAGAGTTCCAACCCTTCCCTTGCAAGGGAAGGGGTATTTATACATACTACTTAATATGCCCCTAGTGGGCTGTGGAGAGAGCTGACAGAGGGTAAAGACCCGACCCACTCCACAATACTAATAATAATAACTACGCTACTACTAATATTACTAGTTATCCTACGAGCTATGATGTGCTAATAAGTACTCGGGGTGACCGAGTCTTCAACTGAATATTCATATTCCTAACAATCTCCCCCTAAGGGAGGTCACCCCTGAAGTAACGTTCAGAATTTTTGCACTTCATCCATGTCTCTTGACTTCATAGCTCGTTAAACAATGATTCTTCACAATCCATGATCATTGTGCAGCATCAACACTTCAGATGACCTCTTCTGTCTTGGATGATCTTTGTTGATTCGTTGGAGCAATCATCCACCATGTTTTTTTCCATGTCATCTTTCAGTGGTATGTATCAATGTGATGTGGTACTCATTGAACCGACATGCTCACTCCATTCTGGGTCATGACTTTCAGCATCAGAGTAAGCAGAAGCTGTGTTGAAGGTCATTCAGGTTGTCATGACTTCTTTGATTAAGATGATGATGTAGAGTGAACATGTGGTAGTGGATTGGCATCTTTTCTGCAACCAGCTACAACAGCAACCAGCTACAGCATTCCACAGCTACAATCACCAGAAGTTCCTGCATAAGACAGTTAGCAACAAATTGACCGGTACTTATAGGATTGGACTTCGAGATTGTTAACAGCATAGTGTGGAAACTCTCTCTAATCCTTACCAAGACCGTTCCTAATCGAAAACCCACAGAGGGCTTTTTAAGACTATGCCGTAGCATTTCAACGATTAGGTGAGTCGCTGGAGATCACTCCACGACTATAGACCGGTTGAAACCGCCGCGACCACTAAGCGTAATCCACGAGGAATTACCGAAGTGACCTGCTTTCAGGGCTGCTTGATGTTGACCCTGGCAGGAATTTCCATTCACTCATTGAGAATTACATTTGTAAAGTCTCTCATGAATGTTCTGGCAGATTGCTAAGATCTGCGTAGGACTCATAAGTTTACAACTGGTGTCCTTAATGATGAACAACCAGTGTAGAAATAATCCGTGTTCCTATGAGATCTTATTATGAATCTCATGGCTCTAGACTCTATTGTGCGTTTTGATTTGGTGATCGGAGGCTGGAGAGGACTGCCACCTTTTCAATATCATCTAACTCGGAGTGAGAGAGACGATAGAAATGTATTGAACTCCGTGACAATTGAAACAAGAATCCTTTGAGGGACTTTGAGTGGCTAGGGAGGGTTGTACAGCGTATCACTGGGTCCATGATACTTTGTCTTCAATGTCAGCAATCAACTAAGTGATTCTGACAGCATATGAATTGACCCGGTTTCTGCCTAAGTTTGTAAGGAGGGCTATTTCTTTTCACCCTTTATCTTTACAATTCTTTTTCATTCTTCAACCCCTTCAGTGCTTACCGAGACTTCATTACTAGAACCTTGTTAGGTTTGTTCCAGTACTAGCTCCATCTCAGTCGGCACTTTTCCCTTATCCACTTTTCTCCTTTTTAATCATACCTAAGGACTTCTATACTATCTAGTGGATTGTCCCTGGGTAGATCCCTCCGGCTCTGGCGGGATCGTGGGAACTTGAACCTACCCTAACCATCCTTATAACTCCATGCGTTAATTAAAATGGCCGGTCTTTAGTAGTCATCCACGATAGCTAAACCAAATCTTCGAAAAATCTCTCAAAGTGTTCATGATTCTGAAACACATTTTTGCAAACACTTGAGAGTTTTATATTTTTCAAATGCTCCCCCTCAACATGTGCTCGAATAATTGTTTTATAAATTTGCACATGTTAGGTAGAGCTCGCACTTTTTGAATTGATCCACTTTCAGTGAACATGACCGATTCGAGACACGCTTACATCACTAGTTAGACTAGCTTGAAATTATTACCCGGCCTGGTCAAGTCCACAGAAATTTTCTCGAAATGGTACACTCTACTCAGATTCATCTTTTTCGAGACACGCTTACATCACTGGTTAGACCAGCTTGAAATTATTACCCGGCTAAGACGAATCCTTTCGATTGATGACAGTTCAAGTTTCGTCAATTCATTGGTTAATTCTGAGTCACGGTCATATGAGATGCCAAATCCTTTGCTCCCCCTCAATAAGTGCATTGACGTACAACTGAGCACTTATGGGAGAGTTTACTTCCTCATCCAAAACATTTTGCTCCCCCTCAATATGTGCCTTGATACACAAAATGGTTTAGCACATATGGGAGAGCTTACATTTACTTCCAAATCATCACATTTTATCAGAATTTCATATTTAAATCACATTCTCTCCCCCGATCAAAAATTTCAAACCATTTGAGATTTGTGATCCCAATTGAATTAAATACGTTTAGAAAATTTGGGAGAAAATGTGGTCAGGTTTAAATGTATTCTGATTTAGGAGCATACTATGCTCCCCCTTATACCACGAGAGAGTGTCACTGCTGATGTTGCACAAATTTGGCAAGGTGTCAGAAATTTGAACAAGTACTCTCCCCCTTAATTAATGACCCGTTTTCTATTAAAAGAGCTGTAGTCATTCAATTAAGCGACGAGTATTTGTGAAAATTTTACTTCAATTTACCACCTTGTGTAACATCAAGACTCTCTTGAAGAATCAAACAAGATAAAGAGTCTGATGAAAAGAAGACTTCTCTTCTTATATACGAAGTGATGCACTGAAACGTACATCAAGTCGGGGAAACATGGATATAAAGTAATCCATGCCCAGGTGAACATCACCCGGTTGGAGGAACAGCTGTCTTTTTGGCGACATGCTTTCCCCATTGTACAGCGCGGGTTGCAGTATGAAGTAACTGCAAGCCATTAAGACATGTTTTAACTGATTAGTATAACTTCTGCTCGAGCTTCATTTAAAGATCCGTGTCATTGTTGAATGACATTTCTAGATCCGTAAATGTTATCGATAAACAGAAGACATGCCTAGGTAGGACTATTTTTGGTATTTTCTGATTTTTCGATTTTTATGGTTTTTATAGGTTTTATATTTTTGTATTTTCTTTTTGATTTAAGATATATACAACTATGTACAAGGATATAAGAAGACAATCCTTTACTCCTCCTTTTCCTCCTGAAGACACTTGAGGGTTTCAGGTGTCATGCTCTTCATGCCAAGGCGTGGGAGAATAAATTGAAACCTTTCTCTTGGGAGGGCCTTGGTGAAGATGTCAGCTAACTGATACTCTGTCTTCACGAAGTATAGTTCCACAATTCCTTTTTCCACCTGTTCCCCGATGAAGTGATGCCTGATGTCGATGTGTTTAGACCTGGAGTGCTGAACATTGTTACAACAAAGAGTAATGGCGCTTTTGTTGTCACAATATAGGGGAATTTTGTTGTATGTGAATCCATAGTCTGAAAGTTGTGATCGAATCCAAAGGATTTGTGCACAGCAAGCAGACATGGCAATGTACTCAGCTTCAGTAGATGATATGGAAGTACTCATCTGCTTCTTAGAAGACCAACTAACCAACTTTTCCCCTAAAAACTGAGCTCCTCCTGAAGTATTGAGACGAGTGTCTTGGCATCCCGCATGATCAGCATCCGCATACGCAGTTAACTCCATTGCTGTGTCCTTAGGATACCAGAGAACCATATGAACTGTGCCTTGAAGATATCGGAAGATCCTTTTCACTGCTTCAACATGCTTCTTGGTTGGCCTGGATTGATACCGAGCACACATACACACAGGAAACAGAAGATCTGGTCTGCTAGCCGTGATGTACATCAAAGATCCAATCATGCTTTGATACTTTGTTATATCCACTGGAATCCCTGAAGGATCTTCATCCAGCTTTGTTCTATCAACCATGGGAGTGTCAACAGGTTCACTTGAATTGAATCCAAACTTTTTCAAGATCTCGTTGGCGTATTTGGATTGATTAATGAATATGCCTCCGGGACTTTGAGAAACTTGTAATCCTAAGAAGAATGACATTTGTCCCATCATGGACATTTGGAACTTGGAATTCATCTCCTTTGAAAAACTATCACATTCACTAGGATCTGTTGAAGCAAAGATGATATCATCTACATAAATCTGAACAAGTAGTAGATGGTTTCTTGACTTCCTGGTGAATAGTGTGGGATCAACAACACCCTTGGAGAATCCGTTCACTAGGAGGAACTTGGACAATGTATCGTACCATGCCCTTGGCGCCTGTTTTAACCCATAAAGAGCCTTCTTCAAGCGGTAAACATGAGTAGGATGTTCAGCATCCACGAATCCTTCGGGTTGACTCACATAAACTTCTTCCTTTAAGTCACCATTCAAGAATGCCATTTTGACATCCATCTGGTAGACTATCATATTTCGACTAGCAGCATTTTCTAGGAAGATTCTTATAGCTTCAATTCTAGCAACCGGAGCAAATGATTCTTCAAAATCAATGCCCTCTTCTTGTCTGAATCCTTTAGCAACTAGCCGTGCCTTGTTCTTTAACACATCTCCATGCTCATCAAGCTTCACTTTGAAGATCCACTTTAAAGCAATGATCATTGCAAGCTCTGGAGGAGGCACTAATTCCCATACTTGAAGTCGATCAAATTCATGGATTTCATCCTGCATAGCCTGGAACCAGCAATCTTTAGTCATTGCTTCTTTGGAATCTTTTGGTTCGACTTTGGACAGTACAGAATTGAAAAAGCACCATAGTGCATTAGTGGCTAGTTGATTACGTGTGGATACTGGACGTGAGGGATTGCCTATGACGTTGTCGATTGGATGATCACTGGTCCATTTTCTGAGATGGTCGTGAGGTTGAGGGTTTTGAACCGATGTAGCAGTGCTGTGTTCTTCAAGAGAGGGTGTGTCTGATGAATGTTCAGGAGCAAATATGTTTTCAAAAGGAACCTCATCAGCAGGAGCAAAAGGGTTAACTTCCAAAGAATGGTTATTTGAAGATTCTTGTATTACTGGAGAAGATTGAGCGTTTGATGACGAAGGCGATTGACTGGCAGCTGGAGCATTGAGACTGACTGATACTGAAGCTGTTGGGCCTTCTGAGCCTTGTGGGGCTTGAACCACAGCCATAGGAATTACAGCAGGTTCACTTGGGATGGTTCCATTCGTTGGTTCAAAGTATTCATCAAACATAGGATCAAATAACTTCTTTAACTCCTCACATGTAGGTGGCACATAAGAATCTGTAGGCGTGGAATACTGTACAAGACCTGAACTGATGGGTCCAGGTGACAAAAGCTTAAGATCGGGTCCAGAACTAATTTGTCCTAAAGCAGGTTGCTCACTCAGCTCATCGAACGTAACATGAATGGTTTCCATGATTTTACGGGTTCTCTTATTCTAGATTCTATACCCTTTACTGTCTGGTGCGTATCCAACAAAAATACCTACATCTGCTTTAGCTCTTAACTTTCCCAAGTCTTGACTATCGTTAGTTGGATAGCAAAGTGCGCCAAACACACGGAGAAAGGAAAGATCTGGTTTCTTGTTATGAATTAACTCAAAGGGAGTCTTCTCATGAACAGGATGAATTAGAGATTGGTTTTGAGTGTAACATGCTGTTGCAATAGCCTCTGCCCAGAGAAACATCGGTGCCTTTGAAAATATAAGCATGGTTCTTGCAGCTTCCAACAAAGTGCGATTCCTTCGTTCAACCACTCCGTTCTGTTGAGGAGTGCAAGGGATACTTTTCTGATGCGTGATGCCAATACTTTCATAGAAGTTACGGAGTTGTTGGTTAACAAACTCAGTACCATTATCAGTGCGGATGATTCTGACAGTTTTATCGAGCCTTACTTGCAGCTGTTTTATCAGTTTAATGATAACCTCTGGAGTTTCATCCTTGGTTCTCAAAAACTTTACCCATGTGAACCGAGAATAATCATCTACTATCACCAGAACGTACTTCTTTCCATTTATGGTTTGTATTCTCATTGGACCGCACAAGTCCATGTGGTAGGTATGAAGAACTTCCAAGTTGGTGTTAATGGTTTTAGGCTTGTGGGTTTGTTTCTTGCTTTTGCCCAGTTGACATGCAGAGCAGAGATGATCTTTCTCATATTTTAGTCTGGGCATCCCTCTAACAAGATCTTTACGGGAAAGATTATTTATGGTACCGAAGTTCAAGTGGTTCAAACGATGATGCCACAGCCATGATTTTGTTTTAGAGGCTTTAGAAAGCAAGCATATGGGAGAGGACTTCAACATTTCTTCAATCGATATGGTGTATAGATTGGTGCCCCGACTGCCCTTGAGGAGATCTATACCATCCAATTCTCTGACGAAACATGTATGTTTTCTGAAAGCCACTTCCAGATCTGAATCACAAAATTGACCCACAGAAAACAGATTGTGCCCTAATCCTTCCACATAATATACCCTTGAGATTACACTGTCACCAAACACATAATCTCCATAACCCATAATAGCACCAAAGTGGTCGTTCCCGAATCTAACTGTCCTGATAAACTTTTTCACGAAGTTCTTGAGCCGCGAGCGATCCCCAGTCATATGTTTTGAGCAGCCTGAGTCCAAATACCACAGGACGATTTGTACGACCTGCATTTGAAACCAGACAACAATGGATAACTGAAAAATGTGGATCCCCACGTGCAATTGGGGTCCGTTTGGTCAGCACACACATATTCTAGAACCACAGAGTTCGCAGATGCTACTGTCTTAACAGTGGAGACAGCACTAGAGGCAGGACAAGACCTAAGTGGAAGGCATTGTGACCCTAAAGGCAATATTCTACCAGTTGGTCTCCATTCCATAACCTTCACAATTTTATGCTTATTCATTTTAGGTAATGATCACTGTTTTCCTAAATTGAATTTCCTTCCAGTGGGTCTCCATTCCTTAACTTTCACAATTTTATGCTTATTCATTTTAGGTAATGTGCCCTGTTTTCCTAAATTGAATTTCCTTCCAGTGGGTCTCCATTGATAGCCTACGCTAGCAAATGTTTTTCCTGTTGCTTTCCAAACTTTCATGCATGTTTCAGTTATCCTAACATTCTTATCATGGGGTGAAGCAGAAGACGTCAAGAAAGACACAACACACTCATCATGATTAGCAGAAATTAAACAATTGTCGCATGTTTTACAGATAGCATTAGAATTTGAATTAATTACAGTACTTTTGATACTAGAATCAACACGATTCATCCTACTCATTGCAAACTTATTGTTCCTAGGTTGGGCTTCTACTTTCTTCAAGTGATCATTCTTAGCTGGCGTAGTCCTATCCTTTCTTGCATTTCCTCTAGACCTTGACCCGCTAGCTTGGGTGTCACTTTTTACTCCTGTAGAAGCATCGAAGGGAACATTAGTTTGTTTTTCTGTCACATGCCTTCCTGATAATGATGTGTTGGGTTCTGATGTTTTAAGTGGTAGATCAAATGCTACATGCTTGTTCTTAACAGTGGATGATGATGCAACAAGTCTATCTCTATGGCTGTTAAACTTAGGAACTGAGCCTATGGCATATTCTAAGTTTTCCTGAATCCTTTTCGTGAGATTACAAGCATAAACAACAGCCCTATCAAGTGGCTTATCAGTTCTATCCTCTTCAACTACCTCACGAAGTGTGTCAAGGCCCTCTCTAAGATGATCGAGATATGTTTGATGGGCAAAGCTGTTATTTCTAAGGTTAAATGGAATGCGCCCAACATCAACATCATACTTTTTACTAGCAGCAGCCTTTGGTGCATCACAATTACAAGTGGTGCATGGCATTTTACCTTTCACCTGAGCCTTAAGATTCTCAATTTCATTTGTCAAAGAGGTTATTTGATCATTGTGATTGCTTCTTGTAACTTTTATGGAATCATATAACTCTTTGAAATGTTGTTTGACCTTAGAATTTTCTTCTCGATAACACTCATTTTTATGATGCAACTTATTTATGGTGTTTTGATATTGAAAATTCTGAGAATCTGAAGGCGAAGGTTTATTGGTGCCATACACATCACACTTGTTGGATTTCAATTGGGCAATATGGGCCCTCAGCAGTCGAATCGTGTTCGTGTGAGCTTGAATTTTTTCATCTTGTTTTCTTAATTCAAAATAAGTATCAAATTCAGGAGCATCCAAGGATGTCTTGTCATTTGATATTTTGAGTTTTTCATTTAACTGTTGATGTTTCATTTGCAAATTTATATAATCAACTTCAAGTTTTGAAAAACGTTTAACCATATTATCATGGTCATCATTTTGAATTTTGTCAAGCAATTTTAAATTCTCCCCCTCAAGCTCAACAACACGATTCTGGGTGACATGTAACGCAATAGCATACTCATTAAATTGACATGCAGACAATGCAGAATCAGTAGCGGTGTAAAATACATCTTGTGCAATACATTTAGCAATCAAGTTGTCATTAGCAATGAGTATGTTTTTTCTTTCAATCTCACGACTCTTAAGTTCTATTGCATATTCATTCACCTCATTTTCCATGTCTTTAAACACTACTTCCATTTCTTTTATTTCGGCTTTAAGGGCAGTTTGCAACCCTTCAAAATGTTCTTTAAGTAGTTTAAAGAATGGCATGACCTCAGTTAAGTAACACCTTTTTGCATGTTCAAAACACCTTTCCCCCTCAGTAATGCCGGTGGGTGTAATTCTCTTCTTACATGTTTTATCGAAATCAGCAAACAGTTGCCAAAGCACATATAAGCTAATAAAGGTTTTGCATTCAGTGGGAAGAGACAAAGGCACCAAATTCCTAGGTGTATTGGGAGGATACACCGTTATGGACGCAACTTTTCTAATGAGGGGGGTGTTGGCCTTAAGTTTTTCTACCTTAAGTTTTTCATTGTCTTGTTTCCAGAATATCTGTTCAGGTGTTAACTTCTTTTGAGGTGCAAACACAGTCAAACGATTTTCCTCACTATAGTCATGGGGCTTGATTATTATTCGTCTGGCTATGCACTCGGGATCCCTCATTTTCTCATTCATTCTTTCCTTTGTTATCTCACTTATCTCCTCCTCCTCTTTAGTGTATATAAGCTCAGGCGGGTCATGATTAGGCATAAACATCACATTGGAATCATTTAATGCAGGTTGGGCTATCTTAGCAATCTCATGAATAGCTAATTTAGATCTACCTACATTGCTTTCACTATGCTTGTCACTTAACTTTCTGTGCTTATACATCATTTGGGCAGTCTTTCTGGTTTGGTCTTGTGTGTACAACTTATCTTCAAGCTTATTTTTTAACGTCTTGAGTCTAGCGAAATCATTTAAAAGTGTTGTTTCTTTTTCTTTGAATTCTAGCTTAAGTGTAGTTATACACTTTTGTGCTTCCTGTTTCTGTTTGACAGACTGTTCTAGCTGACTTTTCAAAGAACTCAACTCTAATTTTAATGTTTCTTCTCTTACTCTAGACTCTTTAATAAGTGTACTCATTTGACCTTCTAATTTTTGCTCACGTTCATTAAGCTCAAACTTAGCACGCTGTTCATACATAGCCACTTGTTCTTTATAAATGTTTAGTCTAGTGATCACGTTATCATCAGGGACAGGCAATTTGTTCTCATGGCACTTACATGCATTATCTATATTACACGCATTATCTAAGGCACATACATTACTTATAACACAAACATCATTATTGACAAAAGATTCACCATTTGGTACATCAGGCGAGTTGTTGTGATTCAAATACTGTTCATATGAAATAATATTGCTATTTTCCATGTCAACATTAATTGAATCAGAAACATCTGCCTGATGTACTTCTTTGGGATTCTTTTGTCCCTCAACTATATTATATGTGTCATAAATTTTTAGTACCTCAGATATTACGGATGCATTAGAAGGACCAGCTTGACGAGGAGATGAGACCAGGGAAGACAAGTTATCCATGAAGATTGTTTGAGCTGTAGGTTCATCATCTACATCAGAGTTAAATGCATCACAATCATCTGCCTTGAAGATGTTAGGATCATTAAGTCCTAGATCCTGAACTGGTTGCTCATCCACATCTTCATCAAAAGTATTTCCCCCATCACCAGCCAAGAACAATAACTCTTCCTCATCCAATACAGCTCCATTCTCTTGAGCTTGCATTAACAGCATCTTGTCTTTGAAGTAATCTGAGTTCTAAGGACGTTTAGGTTGATTGCAGTTTCTAGCAATGTGTCCAAGCCCCCCACAATTATAACACTTGATCTGTTTCCCTTGTCCCTGATTGGCATTCCCTGCTCTATTCTGCACATAACCTCGACCCATGTTTCTTCCAGCTCTCCCTTGCACATTCTGAACCATAATTTTCCCATCCTCCACCATTGCTAGATTGCGTGGGTTGGATGAACTCCTTAACTGATTGTTGGTCTGAGGGAGTGATGCTTGAAACTGTTGAACCAGTAATGATACTTGATTGGTGAGGTTGTCAATCATTTTGTCGGTCTGAGAGTAGCCTGAGTCAAGTTGAGAACTCATAGCAGGTACTGGTGAGTGAAGTTGATGATAGCTTGGGTTGGATGATGATTGGGTCGTTGGTAGAACCTTTGTCATGAATGCCAGTGGATCATTTGTAGTTGAAGGATTTAGCTTTTCTCTCAGCACCCGATCGTAGACAGCATGCTTCTCATGTTGTTGCAGATAGGCATACAGCTGTTCATAGTTGGTATCCCTTAAACCTTTGTTGAGTTTGACAGCAGTAACAAATCTGTCCCATTCAGGAGTCATGTTGTTCACAAACTTTGAGTTTAGTTGGATATTGGGCAAAGTCATTCTGATCATCCTCATATCATTTACCAACTTATGAAATCTCACATAGTAGTCTGTGATATTCTCTCCTGGGTTCATTTTGAAATGCTCGAACTCATCATACAGCTGTGACTCATGATCTTCCTTTGTGAGTTCTGACCCTGCCAACAACATTTTGACGTTGTCCCACACAGCTTTGGCTTCAGTGTTGAAATTGATGAGCTTGTATACATCCTTTGGTAGACCTTGAATGACAATGTTTGAAGCTCTAATGTCAGCATCATACCTCTTCTTTTCTTCTTCATTAAGATCATTGTAGTTTCTAGGTCTGTCGATGCCCCAAGTTACAGTCCCATCTTCACCAGTTGTAACAACGTCTCTAGTGGTACCCATCTGATAAGGTCCTTCGTCAATTGACTTAAGAATGTTAACTCCATTATCTTTTCCCAAGAAGTAAAGTCTTATCCGTTGTGCCCAAGACTCATAATCCGTCCTATCCAGCATAGGTGGACGAATGTCAGATCCTGCTGCTTGAATATCTTCTGATGATGTGCTTGATGTGGTAGCCATAGTAACTACGGGATTTTACAGATCTTGTGATTTAATCGAGAAATCGAATATTTCGCGGGAATTTCTAAAATCACCAAGACACAAACCGCATACACGCCTGAGAGACAAACCGCGTGGACAAATAGCACAGAAAGATAGCCTAGACAAACCGCATACACACCGCAGAGACAAACCGCGTAGACACAAACCGCATACACGCTGCAGAGATAAACCGCGTAGACACAAACCGCATACACTCCTCAGAGACAAACCGCGTAGACACAAACCGAATACACGCTGTAGAGACAAACCGCGTAGATACAAACCGTATACACGCCTCAGAGACAAACCGAGTAGACACAAACCGAATACACTCCTCAGAGACAAACTGCGTAGACACAAACCAAATACACGCTGCAGAGACAAATCGCGTAGACACAAACCGCATAAACGCCTCAGAGACAAACCACGTAGACACAAACTGCCAAACACGTCGCTTTCAATGCTTTTTGTCCTTTTGCCTAAACAAGTAATAAGACAAACCGCGTCTTCGAAATGACACAAACCGCGTCCAAGAACTTGTCCAAAGCACACAAACCGCAGCGAAGAACGCTTAAACAAACACCCACGAATCACCCAAAATCACCACACAATTCTTAGATCTGTGAATTCAAGCACCAAATACTACTCTTATACTGTTCCTAAGCTAGAAAGTACAAGGTATAACAACTTCTAATCACTAAACAAGGCACAAAATGAAATTTTTGTTACTTTTCAATTCGAACTAAAAAACCTCAAAAACTAAACAAATCCGTGAATACCAACTCTCATGGACCTAACCATGGCTCTTGATACCAATTGTAGGGTATTCACAATGCAAGAAACACTTGTTTGAGGCCTTGATATAGATCGAATGAAAAGAAACTAGAGAGAGAGAGATGGGAACTTCTAGTGAGAGAAACACTATGTGTATTAGCTTGAAAATAATGAGAGTTCCAACCCTTCCCTTGCAAGGGAAGGGGTATTTATACATACTACTTAATATGCCCCTAGTGGGCTGTGGAGAGAGCTGACAGAGGGTAAAGACCCGACCCACTCCACAATACTAATAATAATAACTACGCTACTACTAATATTACTAGTTATCCTACGAGCTATGTTGTGCTAATAAGTTCTCGGGGTGACCGAGTCTTCAACTGAATATTCATATTCCTAACATAGGTGATGGGATTTTCTTAGAAATTGTATTCGCATCTATGGGTGTGTCTAAGGCATTTTTAGAAACTACACTTGGCGGTTTTCCTAGCACAGACTTAGAAGTAATAGTGGGCCTAGAGGTAATGCCAGTTGTATGTTTCTTGTTACGAGATAAAAGTGAGTTTGCAACACATTTAGTATGATTACCGGATAATACACTCTTACGACAAAACACACAAGATGCATTAACATTCAAAACATTCAAAGGTTCATCATTCGTTACACTGATAGTACGATTACATTTTGCCATATTAGAATCTAAATTAGATGCAACATGAGTTTTATTCAAATTCCTAAGTTGATCTTCTACTTCTGGGCTTCTAGTTTTCCGCTTCTACGTTGCAAGATCCTATTCTTCCATTTGTTGCTCTTACGCTTTGATCTGCTAACGCTAGTAGTGGGGACTATTCCTGTAGAAGTGGAAGGATTCAAATTAGTAGTCTGGGTGGATGTTTGCCTAGTTGTTGTGTCCATTTTGTACATTCCCGGTGCAATCACATTTGTGTTAACAAATTTCCTTTTTCAAGTAACTGAATTTTCTATTTTAATTCAATGATGACGTGTTTCTTTTCTTGTATTTGACTCTCAAGTTCTTTATTAAAGTGAACAGTGTCTTCATGGTTTTTTCCACAGTCTGCATTTTCTTTCAAAAGTTGAGACCTAGTCTTTTTCAAAGAGTCATAAATTATTTTATACTGATGAACTCAAATAAGTACATTTTATTACTATCATTTATCCTATTAATTTGACTTGTTTTACTATATTATGTATGAGGATTGATACTTAATCATTTACTTTTGTAATTCTCAGGTAAAAACAAGCATTTGGTGAAACTTGGCGATTTTGGACTAATAATGGAGCAAAACATGCATAAAGTGAAGAGTCTACTGAAATGGACAAGATCAAGTTAAATCTGCTCCAGATGCGCCGCATCTCACTCATGACATGCGCCGCATCTCTATCAAGATATCACCAGATATGATCCAAGATACAAGAGGACATGCGCCGCATCTAATCATGGAGTTACGCCTCATCTTCTGGCGGTGTACGAATATTCCTGAATATTATAATCTTGGACCCCACGTGAAGTTAAGTACATGCGCCGCATCTACTTAGTAGATGCGCCGCATCTTCCCTCAGACAGAAACTATAAATACCCCAAAGACCAGACGAGTTAAAAGTTCCGAAAGTTTATAACCTAAGTCCGAACAGAAGAACCGAAGGACGAATTCAGTCAAGGAGGCAGCACAAGACACACCCAAATCAAAGATACAAGAGCTGTAAGAAGGTGTTGCATGTGTTTAATTCATTAAGTAGTTTTGTTTTATTGTGTTAGCAAACTTTAATTCATCAGGATTGGTGGCTTGTGTAATGTGACAACGAAAGATTGCACTCCCTTTAATACTTGCTTTCCCATCAATTAAAGTTTATATGTTGATGTCTTTGGTTACTACTTATTAGTGCATTGATAACCTCTGTGTTTATTAGTGGCTTGCGGGCATTTGACTGCGGAAAATAATGTGGCTCCCACGGTTATTACTAAATTGATCACTTAGGAATAACTTTTAGACATAAGTAATCATTAAGGGTTTACTCGCCGATAAGAATAGGACCAACGAGAAAGGGTTAACTACATACACTTCATATAAAGCTATCAATAAAACAAGTGACAATCTACTTAATCATAAGGACAGCCCTCTTATTGTCTCAAGTATCTATCTGTGTACGTGTGTGCTACTTGCTGATTCGTGCCTATTGGTTTATTTTATTATTTAATTGCAAACAAATCGTGCCAGTCTCTCAGGCTGAAACCCCCTTGCGTTAGGATATTAAAATACTAATTAGAATAACGAGATAATACGTTCCACTCCTAGTGATCGACACTCTACTTACCATTATATTCATACTGACCGGGTACACTGCTCGTTAAGTGTGTGTGTTATTGATAAGTCGGCTAAATATAAATTTAAAACTTGAGTAGGCATTAAAACTGCTAAAACTATACTACGACACGCATACGCATCATATACCCTCTTTTTAAATTCTTGATTTCCTTTTAATATTTGAAAATTTGACCTTTTAAAACAGCATTTTCTTCATCAAGATTTTTGACTTTGGATGCGTGACTGTCTTGAGAGGACATCGTTTTATTTTTTCTTTGCAATTTTAATTCAAAATCAAGACACTGAGTTTGACACCATTGAAGCTTTTGATTAAGTTGAAAATTTTCATTTGAAAGTTTACGTTGCACATCATCACCATGTTTCATGATTCTCTCATTTTCTCGTTTTAAAGTCACAATTTCGTGTCTCAATGTTTCAGTGTCAGCAGTGTGATCATCAACAAGCATAGAATTACAAGATTCATAAATAGAATTCATAATCACAAAAATAATATCAGAACTTAGAACAACTTCCAAGAGTCGATCCACATCATTTTGTAAAACTTTGTTTCGACGTTTTTTTTTGAAATCGAATTTTCAGTTTCGTTAAAAATGTTCATCATGGATGTTACATCCTTTTGGAGTTCCTGTTCCCAGTGTGTAGCATAAAGACGCAAATGTTGAACGTGTGGTAAAAATTGTGTTTGAAAAATTTATCTCTTTTCTTTTTCGTAACCAGATTGAAAAGTGGAAACTTTTATATCTGTGTTACGTTCAATTGCTTGTTCTAAAAATTTGATGTCTTCCATAAACGTATCAAAATACCGGAGTACAAGACATCGTTTACGCAATGTTGCAATTTCACAAGAGGTTGGTAAAGGTCCATTTATTTATGCCGCTGGTTTAACAGGACCAACATCAGAAGATGATTCATGAATTTGCATTACATACCATGGTTGTTCTGTTTTATCCTTTTGAGGAATGAAGGTGTCAAAAACATGAGGCAATTTTGAATAATCTAATGGTTTTTTATATTTAACGTTGCTCATTTTTGTTCGACTCTCTTCTTCCTGTTCCTGTTCTTCCTCACAATTATATACAACAACACGCATAATTGAATCATCAAGTAATTGTTCTGCACTATACAACTTTGGATTTTTTTTGAATCACCAAGAGCAAAACCAAAACCTTTGGGATTTGGTTTGAAAGTGAACTTTTGTATTGTCGTGATAGACTCACCCCTTTTGTATACAATGTTTTGAAATTCTTTTAGTTTGCTTTCCAATTCGACAATTTCATCAAGGTAAGAATTAATTCGTTTCCTTGACGTTTGTTTGTATTCAGAAAAACTAGTTCAACAATTTCACTGGAAGTATTGAAGTCATTCCTTATGTCTCGTCTCATGACTTTTTAAATATTTCACTGGAAATATTAAGTCATCCTTCACATCCCTCTTATGACTACTTGAATATTTCACCAGAAATATTGAAGTCATCTCTTATGTCTCTTCTCATGACTTTTTAAACATTTCACTGGAAATATTAAGTCATTCTTCACATCCCTCCAAATGACTATTTACGTATTTCCTTGGAAATATCAAAGTCATCCTTTCCCGTCTAGCTTCAACGTTCAAATCCCAATGGACTCATCTCGTAAAAGAGTTTATGACTATCTATTTCATTGGAAATATAAAGTCATACCTCATATCGCTCTAATGACTACATATGTATTTCCTCGGAAATATTAAAGTCATCTCTTGTCGTCTAGCCTAGTCGTTTCTATTAAAAGAGTTTATTAGGTATAAACTCTCCCCTCGCGTCAAAAAGTCTTACTAATTAAGATTAATTTGTCAAAAATCAAAATGGGGCAAAAATCAGTTTCAGCAGTACACGGCTCCACTAAAGTGGCATGGCACCACTAAACATTAGGGGTACCGTGGTACCGTGCATCTGATAACCCCATTTTTCTTCATATTTCCCTCTGTTTACTCATTCAAAACAACATACCATCTTCCCTTTTTGCTGTCAAAACCGAATATCAAACCTAAATCCAATTACACTCTTGTCAATCAAGATCGAGGCATTGCATTTAAGGAATATCAATCACTACATCTTACCCAACATCAATTGTAAATAAATTAACTTTAATTTCTTTCTAATTTGAGTCTAGGGTTTGTTCATAAACATAAAATTGAATTGGGGATTTTCAATTTTGATTGAATTTTTATGCAATTAGGACTAGGATTAGATAATGCATAACTTACATGATTCCCTAAACATAGGATTTGTATAAACCCACTTACATTATATAACTTAGTCCGAATTTCACTATTTAAATCGGAATAAGATTAAATATTTTTAGTGGAATCATATCTAGGATACTTAAAATTAGATTAGGAGTCATTAACATTCAAGCTTTTCAACTTTAAGATTTTTAGCGCCAAATTTTTTACATTTGCCAAACACCCCAATTCCATTATTTTCGAAAAATATCACGCATCTAGGATCATGAAACATTTTTCGTGCATTGTTGATGCAAACTAAAACGTTTTTGCATGCATACATGATCTCACAAATATTGATTGAATTACATAACTAATATGTATTCTTTGACATATTTGATTGAGCAAAAGTGAAGTTAGGAGCGGTTGGGTAATCTCATTATTTTTGTTTTAGTGTTGATATTACCGTACCTCCACATTGTTTGCATATAGGCACACACACTAGAAATGTGATCATCAAAATACAAAAGTTAACATATACATATATATTTTTGTAGGTAACAATGCCTCGTAACGATTATCAAGACACCAAATCCTATATCCCTTCACTAATCGATGATCCAAACATTCTTGATGAGAAAAAAGCTTATCTTCATAAAGTCCAACATCGATACATACACGAAGGTCGTGTAGTCGATGCTTACTTTGCTCCCTTGAATGGCATAAACGTATGCTTTCCAACAATCGATCTTGATTGTTTATATAATATAAATGATCAAATATGTCCTCGCTTCATCCTTGAGTTCTTTAGTCGTGTTCGTACCTTCAATAATTTTGAGGGTAATGTCTTCCTAGATTTCTGGATTCAAAATCAAAACATCGTTTTGTCTATCACCGAGCTTGGTGACATTCTAGGTGTTCCTTCCTATGGTCAGTGTGCCTACACAGAAGACCATTCCTTAGAGTCCCTTTACTATCATCTTGAAAGTGAAGGTCCTTATCTAACTGAAATTCCCGATCTTCAAAGCATAAAGCACCATATTCAAATCCCTCTTGTCGCCAACACGTACCAAAAATGTGATGCTTCGATAGTCCACCTCGACCCAAACTGAATCTATCTAAAAGAAATTCTTCCCGATCTTAAAAATTAGGAACTCCTTCTGCGTGAAAACGTCTTGTGTCTTGCGGGTAACCGGGATCATGTTCCGGCAAGTCTAGCCCATATGCTATATTGCCTTAGTAACGAGGAGCTATACAACCTCGCATACTATATGGCAAAAAGAATGGCTAACATTCAAATTCGGTCCGATAAGCTTATGCCAAACGGTATGTTGCTTACTCGTCTCTTCCGTTGGTTTATGGCTAATTACCCACATCTCAATAACGTCGACTACTTCCTTGTTGATCCCATTAAGAAACCCCTTGGTGGACCACAATGTCGCACAAAGCAACGTAGTGACAAAGGGTTTAAACGTGCTCGTAAGTCCACTTCCGATGCTACTTTCTCTTCCTCCTCCTTTCATCATGGATCATCATCTCAACCTAAGGATGAGGATGATGTTTAAGTGAATGAAGAAGGAACCTCTCATGCTCGTACTCCTTCACCCGACACATTCATTCGCAATCTTGACACGTCAACCTTCACACCAACAACCGACCTTCCTTATAACAACACCAATTTAAGTGCGGTAATGAGAAGGCAAATGACGATCTACAATCGACAAGTGTCCATGTTAGGAATATAAATATTCATATGAAAGACTTTGTCACCCCGAGTACCTATTAGCACTGAGTTAGCTCGTAGGCTTATTAGTATTAGTATAGTTATCGTAATACTAGTTTAGTCATAATAGTATTTGTGGAAGTGGATCGGGTCTTTACCCACTGTCAACTCACTCCACAGCCCATGTGGGGCGTCATATGTGTATCTATAAATACCCTTTCCTACACAAGGAAAAGGGTGGATATTCACTTTCTCTTAAGCTAATATACCTTAATTTCTCTCACTAGAACATCTCACTCTCTCTCTCTACACTCTTTAGATTCGGCCCAGGCACTAATCTTACCTTGTGTTATGATATTCTGTTGGGTTCGTCAATACCTAAGAGTCCTTAAAACAGGATTTGGACATAAATTAGCCAAGTGTTAATCAACCTTAAACACTCTCAAGTCACTGAGTGAACAGTCACTGAATGAGTTATCTTCAGGATGCTTAAGACGAGTCTAAAAAGAAGGATTCACCACTCAGGAAGGCGGAACTCCCTGAGTAGGACTTAAGCCAAAGAAGAAGATGGTGGGTTGAGTGAGTATTGGACAAGAACTCACTGAACCCCCAGTCTCCTCAACAACAATAAATGATTGAATACTGAAGACTGAAGACCTAGACTGAAGAATCAGAAGTCTGAAAGAAAGGCGGGATTAGGCGGGAAGAGTTTGAGAAGATAAGGAGAGGTCTTATTGGGTCAGAAACAAACCTTCCCTAAAACGGCTTAAAGTCAAGAAGTGTTAGACCTGACACTCGGAAAGACTTTTAGCCTATTCCTATTGGTTCTTGGAAATGAAAAATACTGTTGTAGTTGTCAGACACGCTAGGTTATTCTTTTTGTATTTTTTAATCATAGGTGCTCTTTTATACTTGTGTATAAATAGGAACAGATAGGAGAAAAGTGGGTTAAGTTTTGTGCATTAAAAGCTTAGACTTTCACAAAACCACTTTTCTCCTACAAAGAGTAACCAAGTCCCTGAGATAGCTCAGTGAGTCGATATTGTTACCACTAAAGAATAACTTGAGTTTAGATTGGAGACAAACCATACCTTGTCTATTCAATCCCAAATGTTTTTCCGCAAACACTTGGGTAATAGATTCTTTGATTGATTTCAAATAAGAATTTAAACGTTGAAAAACTTGTGTTTTTATATTTACTTTTTATTTATCAGTGTTAATTAATCAATACATTAATCTCAGTCATAAACACAATTAGATTAACTTCGTAGTTACTTCTAAGTGTGTAAAGGGAACAACAAGTGGTATCAGAGCCTCTGGTTTATAAAATCTTTTCTAAAACCAAGAGTGCTCAAGGTTTTAAAACCAAGATCCTATGATGGCTGATGTTAATGTGCCCCAGCTTGTCGATAAAAAAGGGTGGCAGCTATTCAGCTGTTGCTCCCAAACTCGAAGCTGGAAAATTTAGCAAGTGGAAAAAGCAAATGCTTTGCTACTTGACTGGTATGGAACCATACTACATCACTTGTATCAGGGATGGTCCTTTTGTCCCTAAGACTGCTTTGCTATTGATGAGAGAAGGGTGGTCAATCAAGACCAACGCCTAAAAATCATAATTATATCTTGTCTTCCTGACTATATAATGGAACCAGTCATTAACTGTTCTACAGCCAAGCAAACTTGGGTTAACTTGATTAATAGCTTTAAAGGTCCCTCAGATACCAACGAAAACAGGATCATGGACCTGAAACTTGAGTACAACACTTTCAAGGCAAAGGACTCTGAAAGTCTCTCAGACATATACTAGATACAAGACCCTGATAAATGAACTGTCAAATGATGGTGTAGTTTTGTCTAAGCGTGAGATCAATGTTGGCTTTGTCAACAGTCTCCCTGAGAAGTGGCTAAACTTCTCACAAGGCCTCAGGAATGCTAACCACATTCAGACCCTTGAGCTTCCTGAGATCTATAGGAAGTTTGTCTATGAGGACAACTTAATTTCTAGGAGATACCCTGACTCAAAGAAAGCTCTTGAGACCGAAAAGGCCCTGACCTCCTCACCCATATCAACTGCCCTTTATTCTAATGGTGTTGTACATGATTTTCAAGAGGACTCTGATGATGAGATTGATGAAAGAACTGGTGATGAGTACCTAAACAACTTAAACTTGGAATTCCAAGAAAGGGCACTCCTTGCAAATTCAAAACATTTTATCAAAAGAAATCAGTCAATCTTTTCAAAAGCTAAAGCAAATGAAACCACTGAGTGTTTCAAATGTGGCAAAAAGGGCCATTTTGCTAGAGACTGTTATTCAAAAACCATCTCAGAACCCTCTAATAAATTTTCTAGAAACAGTTCCTTTTCAGGAACTAGCAAGTTTCAACCTAGAATGCTTCAGTCGACCCAAAATTTTCAAAATAATGTTCAAAGGGGTCAAAAAGATTTTGAGGCTAAATATAGGCAAGCTAAGGCTAAATTTGCCCTCCTTGAAACTAATCCCTCAATGTCCCAGGCTGCTCAAACTTCCAAACCTGTTCAAACAAAGAACAAGGTCCTTGTAGCAGAAACATATGATTGGGATGAAGAAGAGGTCTCCTCAGAAGATGAGGAAATTAGAGTAAGTGCACTGATGGCACTTTTTTATGGTGATCAGCTGGCTGTTGGAAAAAGCCATGCAAGAAATGGAGAATGGGTGAACATAACCATGAAGAAGGTAAATATTTTACTTTCAATGGATGATGATTCTGACTGGCAGTCCTATATGAATTATATTTGTGTAGATCTTAAGTTTGTAGAAGAACAAAGGCTTAATTTTCTTTCAAAATATAACAATCTTGTGTTAGAATTAAATAAGTGTAGAGATGAATTGCTGGTATTAAAACAAGCCAAGTTAGAAACTATTACACTACAAATTCAAAACACTGAGATTTTGAAACAAAATCAAGCTCTTCAAAATGAACTTAACAAAGAAAAGGCTGTCATTGAAGGCTGGACTAAAAGAACCCCAAAGTCTATGAAACTGTGAGTCTAATTCCTAGTGAAAACAAGAAAATTCTAGGAACAGACTAACTCGCTGAAAGCCCCAGTGATAGTCACAGAGAAAAGACTTTTATTCCAGCTGGCATATCTTTTGAGCAGGAAATGGAACCTAAGTCAAATGACTGGATTGTCAGGGACAACCCAGTCAGTAAGTTACCAATCTTTGAGACTGGAAAAATCTTGCTTCCTGAAAGTCAGAATCTGAAAAATATGCTTGGACTCACTGACCAACCCAGTAGTACTGACTCAGTCAATGAGTCTGAATCAGAATCATATACACCACTCCCACCTCTGAAAGTCCTTCAGGGTGCTGCACCAAGCTCAGACCTCACACCATTGGTCTACTCTCAGTATTCTCCAAAGGAGAAGCCAGGAATGGGAAAAACCATCCTGAAAAGGCAAACCCCTGAAGTCTCAGTTCATACTGATGAATCATTAACTTCAGTCCCTTTTGAAGTAAAAACAGAAAGCCCTGACTTAAAAATTGATCAGTTGGCTGATCTTGTCAGGAAGCTGAGTGAGAAGATTGAATCTTCTGAGAAGCCTTCTCAATCCAAGATGAAGGAACCCAATTCAGCTTCCTAAAGCACCAAACCAAAACTCTCCAAACCCCTGAAAAGGTGTGAGCTGTGTCACTATACCAATCATTTCACTGATGATTGCTATATAATCCTTTACTGCATGATATGCAAAAAGGAAGATCACAGGACCTCTGATCACCAATCATACACAGCCACATCAAAGATGGCAAACTTTAAGGCACAGGCTTTAAAATATCCTTCTGATTCTAAACAGAAATAGAAACAAAAGGCCAAGCCTTTTGCACCTTACCCTCACTATGGCTTCAATGACCACCTTCCTAAGGATTGTCTAATGGACAACAATAGTGAAATTTGTGGAGATCCTACTCATGACACCTCAGGACATGAGAAGGTCATTTAAACCAGAAGAGGTATGACCAAGTCATCATCTTAGTCTACTGAGTCTACCTCAGCAATCAAATGCAAAACCTGTGGTAGCTCAGTCCACTCAACCACTGACCATGAGTCAATTTCTACTTTTAAGAAGGCTACTAAAGCCAAGCCCTCCAAGAAAAGGGGTCCTAGAAAGAACTAACTTAGTTTACCATTTGTACAGAGGCATGCTTGGGAGCCAGTTTGGCATCTAGATAGTGGATGTTCAAGGAGTATGACTGGTGTTAAAGAGTATCTGCACAAATATGTAGAAGAACCAGGACCCAAGGTGGTATTTGCTGACAATTCATCATGTCTCACTGAAGGTTATGGTTTAGTAAACTGTAGTGGTATAGTCTTTACTAGGATAGCTTATGTCAATGGTCTTAAGTACAATTTGATCAGTGTCAGTCAACTATGTGATGCAAAGTACATAGTTCAGTTTGATGATAAACAAGGAACCATCTTCAATGTAAATAAGGAAGTTGTCCTTATTGCAACAAGAAGGCAAGATGTTTATGTGTTAGACATGTCCAGTCTAACACAGAATGGAACTTGTCTCTTTGCTAAGGCCACTGAAACCCTCAACTGGCTTTGGCATAAGAGACTCTCCCACCTGAACTTCAAAAACATAAACAATCTTGTGAAACAAAACAAGGTCCTTGGCTTACCGTCACTTGTGTTTTCAAAAGATAAACCATGCTCTGCCTGTGAAAAAGGTAAACATCACAGAGCATCCTTTAAAACCAAAAAAAACTTTTCCATCAGCAACTGCCTTCATCTTCTCCATATGGATCTCTTTGGGCCCATCAGTCCTAGATCCATTAACCATGAGAAGTATACTCTGGTCATTGTGGATGAATACTCAAGATACACTTGGGTTTACTTCCTGATCAAAAAGAGTCAGGCAGCTGAAACAATCATGTCCTTTGTCAGGAACATTGAAAATCAAAATGACATTAAAGTCAAACAGATTAGGACTGACAATGGAACAGAGTTCAAAAACTATGAACTTTAATATTTCTGTGATGAGAAAGGAATTTCTCAAAAATTTTCCTCTCTTTACACACCTAAACAAAATGGTGTTGCTGAAAGGAAGAATAGAACACTCATTGAAGCAGCCAGGATAATGCTAAATGGATCAGTCCTTTCCAAACACTTTTGGATTGAAGCAGTCAAAACTGCCTGTTATACACAAAACAGATCCATCATTGTCAAGAGACATAGCAAAACCCCTTATGAGTTATTCAAGGGAAGGATCCCTGACATCAGCTACTTTCATGTCTTTCGGTGTCCTGTGTTTATTCATAATCACAAGGATCACTTAGTGAAATTTGATGCCAAAGCTGATGATGGTTACTTCTTAGGATACTCACTTGTCTCAAAGGCCTTTAGGGTGTTCAACACTAGGAGACAGCAAACTGAGGAAACATTCCATGTTACCTTTGATGAGAGCACTGATGCAATCAGTGTCTCTAACACCTCAGTGGAAGAGATAGGTATTGATGATTCATCAAGATACCCTCCTGATGAACATCATCCTGACAATGATCCTTCCACTAAGTACCAAGCAAATGCTGACATCTCCTACTACATCATCCCTCACAACCTTCCTTACCCAACCATCACTGAGTTTGTAGAAGCACAAAGAAGTACTGATGCAATCAATCAGTCTGAACAAAGTGCTCAGGAACCAAACAATCTCAGTGATCAGTCAAACCAGTCAGACACTCAAGACCTTGAAGATCATCAGGTGTCTACACCAGACCCTACCAATCAGGCCTCCATAAGTTCTAATCAGTATCCAAGACCTCAGGACAGTTCGACTAGGTCTTAGGATATAGAACTTGTCAATATAATTGGAGAGCCTACTGAAGGCATGCTCACCAGAAGCATGGCTGCTAGTCTAAGAGCAGCCTCAGCCAATGAATGCCTATTTGTGGACTTCATCTCCACAATTGAACCTAAAAGTCTCAAAGAAGCACTTAAACATCCAAGTTGGGTTCAGGTCATGCATGATGAACTGGAACAATTTGACAGAAACAAGGTAATGACCTTGGTCAAATGTCCTGAAGATGTTTCAATCATTGGCATGAAATGGGTGTTCAAAAACAAATCTGATGAAAATGGCATAGTCATTAAAAACAAGGTCAGACTTGTAGCCAAAGGCTATAATCAACAAGAAGGCATGGGCTATGAAGAAACATTTGCACTAGTGGCAAGGATGGAAACAATCAGGATCTTCCTTGCATTTGAAACCTACATGAACTTCAAAGTGTACCAAATGGATGTTAAAAGTGCATTCTTAAATGGCTCACTGAAAGAAGAAGTGTATGTTCAGCAACCTCCTGGATTTGAAAGCAGTGAGTTTCCTGACTATGTCTGCAAGCTTAACAAAGCCCTTTATGGACTGAAACAAGCTCCCAGGGCATGGCATGAAACTCTCTCAGCTTTCCTGATCCAAAACAAATTTTTCAGAGGCAAGATAGACAACACATTGTTTATCTACAGGACAAATAATGATGTCATCCTTGTACAAGTATATGTTGATGACATCATCTTTGGCTCAACAAGTTATAAACTTTGCAAACAGTTTGAAAAACTGATGGCAAAGAAATTTGAAATGAGCATGATGGGAGAACTGACTTACTTCCTTTGACTGCAAATCAAGCAGACTGATAAAGGAACCTCTATCAATCAAGAGAAGAATGTCAGAAGCCTACTGAAGAAGTATGAACTAAGTGATTGTGCCTCAGTCAAAACTCCCAAGGTTCTCCCAAACAATCTTGGTCATGACCTCACTGGTAAACCAGTCAATCAAACTCTATTCAGAGGAATGATTGGGTCACTGATGTATCTACTTGCATCAAGGCCTGACATCTAATTCTCAGTATGTTTGTGTGCCAGATATCAATTTGACCCAAGAGAATCTCATCTCACAGCTGTGAAAAGGATACTCAGGTACCTGAAAGGTACTCCAAACCTTGGATTATACTATCCAAAATGCTTAGGCCTTGATCTCAAAGGATACTAAGACTCTGACTATGCTGGATGCAACATGGACAGAAAAAGCACCTCAGGCTCCTACCAAATTCTTGGTGGAAAATTAGTCTGTTGGAGTGCTAAGAAGCAACAATCAGTAGCCATGTCCTCAGCTGAAGCTGAATATGTTGCAGCAGCCAGTTGTTGTGCAAATGTACTTTGGATGAAAAGTCAACTCAGTAACTATGGAATCCAGTATAAGATGGTTCCCATCTTTTGTGATAACACAAGTGCAATTGCCATCTCAAACAACCCTGCTCTTCATCAGAGAACAAAACACATTGATATTAGATATCACTTCATCAGGGACCATGTCATGAATGGTGACATAGAATTACACTTCATTCCTACTGAATATCAGCTAGCTGATATATTCACCAAACCATTGGATGAACCAACTTTCACAAGACTGAAAGCTGAATTAGGAATGTTGGATATTGAGAATCAGTCCACTGATTAAATCCATCCAACTAAGTTTAAATTCTGAAAACCTCAGGTCCCTGACTCAATGTGTTTGTTAGTGAAAAAGATCACTGAATCTCCTTCCCTGAACCCCTCAATGAATGAAAAGTTATTCAAGGCCCTCAAAATGACATTCAATGCTAACTTAAATGCTCTAAGTATCTAGTTAGTAAATGTCCGAGGCTGGTAACTAAATTCTTATTTAATATAAGAATATTTGTTCTTTTGCCTTCTGGCATCCACCTCTGGGCCCCCACTTACCCACTTGGCATTTAATGCCTCTTCTCTCACATAAAAAAAAATATGTGATGATGTAAACTCTGCAAATTACACTTTTTGCAGATGGCACAACTGTTCACCTCGACTGTTGCGCAAAACCCGGGAAAGTGGAGTTGTGGCATTTAATTCGGATCCCAAACGTTTTATACAGAACAGTTTCCAAAAATTTCTTTTGAGAAAATAAACCGCTTAATGCCTAAAACACCCCTCCTCTCCACTTCCCTTTAAATACCCCCAAAAAAATCAACACACACACGTTTTAGAAAATTTTAAGCAAAACTCTTGCCCTTTTTCTCTCAAAAACTAGTGTGTGTTGTTCATCTTTAGAAATCCAGACCATTCTCTTGTAAAACCAAGACCTTTTAAGCAAATGGCTACTTCTAAAGCTATCACCTACGCCCCAAATGTGGAATTCACAATAGAGGGCATGGACATGACCAAAAATAACGGCGTAGGAAATTTTGCCTACCCAGAAAAAGTTTTTGCGTACAAGAATGTTGTCAAATATCTTCAAAATTGCTTTCTTGCTACGGCGTTCACAAAAACCTCCTCAGTCATATATATTGACTATCTGAGGGAATTTTGGTGTACAGCAGTGGCAACAATCCCTAAGGACACCAAAGACTCTATAATCACGTTCTCAGTGATGAATGGGAGAAGGACCCTCTCCCTGGACTTCCCAACCTTCATCAAGGCCACAGGTCTTGATTTCACTGAAAACTTTGAGCCTCACCTCACTGACACAAAAGTAAAGGCCGAATTGCTTTTAATAGGGCCACATGACCCAAAAAAATCTGAAGTGGCCCCAGGAACCCTGTTGGCCAAAGTGCCTATCATTAAGACCTGGTTCCCTGCTGTCTGGAGGATCCTGATGACCTTTGTTATTCAGGTCCTTAGAGGCAATGAATCCTCCACGGAGCAATTGAATGCATCACAATAATTGATGGTGTTCAGTTTTGGGAATTAAACTAACAGTACAAACTGTTAGCACATAGGTTAGTACTGCTAAAGAGACAAAAGACAAGACTGACAGTACTAAGTCAGTTAGTACTGCTCACAATACATAGTTAGTACTGCTTATGATTTTTGTAAACGTGTAATGGATAATTATAGAATGGATTTTGTGTATATCCTATTATTATAGATTATAGTTATCTTGTAAAGGAATCCTTGGTGTATCAAAGGATTGCCTAGGTTAAGGTTTTGAAATATATACAATACAATAGAATACGATTGATAAGTTTTATAGATATTCAAGGTTGTAAACCCTAGTACTAGCAAGAGTACTCGTATTATTAATCAATAATATTGAATCGTTGAAGTAAATTGTTTGTCTCTTATTCATTCATAAACACTGTTTCATTCATTGATCATACATACAAAATCTTCTAAGTGTTTGCTAGTAAAATCCGCGAGCTAGTTAACATTATTCAAAGTATCTATCTAACACAAGGCGTGTGTTTAGATCCGGTCAAGTGGTATCAGAGACAGGTTTCTGATACTTTGTTTTAGAAGATCCAAGACAAACTTTTTCTATAAAGAAAATGAACATGGAGACAACAACCCAAACCAATGTTGCTGCAAAGCTTCCAATGCTCAAGCCCAATGAGTTCGATATGTGGAGACTGAGAATTGAGCAATTTTTCCAAGTGCAGGATTACACACTGTGGGAAATTATAGATGAAGGGAATTATTTTAAGCCCACAACCACTACAACTGTAGTTGAGGGTAAGACTGAAACAATGGTTCAGACAAAGCCAATTACTACTGATGAGAAGGCACAACACAAGAATGATGTTAAGGCAAGAAGCATGCTGCTTATGACCATTCCTAATGATCAATTATTGAACTTCAGTAAGTTCAAGTGTGCCAAGACATTGTTTGAAGCTATTGTAGCCAGATATGGTGGGAATGAAGCTACCAAGAAAACTAAAAAGACTCTTCTCAAGCAACAGTTTGAGAATTTCTCAGCAACAAGTAATGAGTCACTAGATCATATGTTTAACAGGCTTCAAAAACTAGTGAGTCAACTTGCTATTCTAGGAATTGAGATGCCTCAGGAAGATCTCAACTCAAAATTCCTAAGGAGTCTGCCATCAGAATGGGCCATGCATGTAGTTGTTTGGAAGAACAAGCCAGACATAGATACTATGAGCTTAATGGATCTATATATCAACTTCAAAATAGTGGAGCAAGACGTGAAGAAGGTTGCTGGAACAAGTTCAAACTCAGGGAATTTGGCCTTTGTTTCAACTCCCAGTACCTCAAGTTCAGAGGAAGAAGTTCAAGTTACTGGAGCAGTTGGTACTGCTAGTTCAAATATTGGTACTGCTAGTACTTCAAGCAGTACTAATGGACTTTTGGATGAGAATACTTATTGTGCTTTTCTGACTACTCAGCGCAATGGAAGTACGTTGACTCATGGAGACCTTTAAGAGATTGATGAAGATGATCTTGAAGAGATGGACATCAAGTGGCAGCTCTCTCTTCTTAGCATGAGGGCTAAGAGATTCTTGAAGAAGACTGGCAAGAAGATAATCATTAACAACAATGATGTTGCTGGATATGACAAGTCAAAAGTTGAGTGCTATAATTGCCATAAGAAGAGTCATTATTCAAGAGAATGCAGAATGTCAAGACAACAAGATGGCAAGAACAAAGGCTTTGGAAGCAAGACCAGAGTTGTGGAAGTTACAGACTCAAGCTCAAAAGCTATGGTTGCCATTGATGGCTTAGGGTTTGACTGGAGCTACATTGCAGAGGAGGAAGCAAAAGCATCTACAAAGATGGCTCTCATGGCATTTTTAGATTCTGAGGTACAAGTTTCTAAGTGTTCTAAATCATGTGAAGCATTAAAAGATCTAGAAACTCTTAGGAAAAGATATGATGAGCAGAGAATAGAGCAAACCCAGATCAGTTTTAATTTAGCAAATAATAAAAGGGCTTTAGCTGTGTTAGAAGAACAAATTGTTCATTGTAAAGGGAATGATGTAACCACTGGTAAAATTTCACCTTATAATAAACTATACTTATCCATTTCTACGTGTAATTTTTTTATTATTATTATCTGATCATAACTACAATCTCATGTGACGTAACTCACATCCTCGATAAACGTGCTCGCATGCAACCCAACCTTAACTTGTTTAATGTTTATGCATATAAACATTTTCACATGACAACTATAAAACTTTACTATATCTCACTTACCACTTTTTGTAAATTCGTTAACGTACGTTTAAAACTAAATATATCATATCCATTAGAATTTCTATGAAACCCTAACTTATTATAACAACAATTATGAACAACCAAACCCTAAAACACTAAAGTACAACTCATTCAACTAAGGTACAAGCATCTAAAGCACGAAAACCCTAAATCCACTTTAACTTCCTGTACAAACCCTAATTTCATTTATTTATGATTTTATGTAATAAAATCACAAACCCTAATTAATATATAAAAGATTTTTACAAATTATAAATATACAAGTTTTCCAAGACAATGTACAAGCCATTTATGCATAAAAACTACATATTAATAAAAATCCTATTTTTAACCCTAAATGCATTTATTTTAAAGCCAATTGTCCAAGTATTTTATGCACAAATTTTAAAAATGAATTTCTTAAACATACTAAGTAAAAGTACAAGTCTCTAAACCTAGTGTACAAGTTCCTAACGCACAAAAGCCAAAAATCTCAATTATATACTTTTAAACTTAACAAAATTAACATATACTCCCTCCGTCCCATTTTAGTTGTCCTGTGTTGACTTTCAAAGTCTTTTTGCTTCAACTTTGACCGTAAATATTTTTGTTTATATTCTATAACACTTGATATAAAATATATAAATAAATTTGATTTTAAACGAACTTTTCAATGATATAACTTTCATCAAGTATTATTTAATACGAACAAAAATATTTACGGTCAAAGTTGAAGCAGAAAGACTTTGAAAGTCAACACTGGACAACTAAAATGGGACGGAGGGAGTAATTACTATAACTTAAGAAAACATTAAAAATAGATTTTCTATATTTCTAAACCTCTAGTACAACTGCATTAAGCTCATGGTACAAACCCTTAAAGCACAAAATCAATTTCTTGCTATTTTAATTAGGATTCAACATGTATATATATATATATATATATATATATATATATATATATATATATATATATATATATATATATATATATATATATATAAAACCCTAACTATTTTTCTACTTAATAAATGCATACTCTAAGCCCTAAAGCTAACTAGTTACCTAGAGTACAATAACCTATAGCACATAGTATCACCTCCTTAAGCCCATTCGATCCAATCCTAAAACCTTAGTTCGGTTTCTTAACTAAACCCTAACTAAATAATTCCTTACAAACTCCTAAACCGAAACTACACCATATATACCTTCCTTAGCCCCTCCAACCTCCACATCATCATGTTTCCCTAATTTGGTAACTTGTATGGTTTTTAAATAAAACACATCATCACCTTACAAACACTACACGATAACCACCCTTCTCCATCCACTTGTTCTCAAAACCTTGAGCCACATCTTCATGCCCCCTCATGCCTATGACAAGATGATCTACCCATTTGAGAAACCCTAACCCTTTTCTTTCTATAAATATCGAACCAATTTCCTTCTTTTCCCCCAAACCCATTTGACTAAAACCAAAAAATAGCCAAACCCTCACCTACTACTGATTCAACAGTCTCATAGAAGTTAGAAAAGATCTTGAGAAAGCCTAAAGAGGAAGAGAAACTTTGGTGTTCCATTTAGAAGCTAATTCGACAAATATACTCCCTAAATCGAATCAATTTCAAGTAAGAATTCTAACTCTTTTTCAATACTTTTATGTATTCCAAATACTCTTAAAAATATGACTAAGTAAACTCTAAAAGGAAGCTAAGGTCAAGAACCATGTTTTCTTTTCTTTTTCTTGGTGTCGATCGAACCAAAATAAACACACCCTAATTTATTTATTTTAAGTGTTACAAATCGAGAATCCATAAAATTGGTTAAAGATAAATTTAACATGCTAATGATCATGTAAAAAAGCGTTAGAAACTAGTTAGAGAACTGGAAACAAAAACCAAACTCATTTTCCCTTTCTGGTTTCTGTCGAGAAGCAGCCCAAACACCCAACTTTGAACCAATTTTTCGACCACCAAATGACCTCAATAAAATCTTAAAATTTGCCAGGTTAAAGATCACCTAGCTAACTAATTATAGGAAAAAGAACATTATAAAATGATTAATATATCACAAAGTTATTGAGTCTCATTTTCTGCCCTATCGCTAAACTAAAAACCAAAATTTTATTCTTTTCAGTTTTTCTGTCAAACTAGTGTTCTACTCGACCCAATTTGGGAATTTATTTCGACCCTCAAACAACTTCTAAAAATTATGAAACTTTGCGACAATAGAGACCACCCAGCTAGCTACACATAGGAGAAAAAACATCGTAGAATGATTACTTTGTCACGAAGTTATTCGAGACCAAAACTTGCCCTTTGCTACATATTTTATACGCACCCTTTTTAATTTTTTACGAGCTAATAAGCTAAAATAATAAGCCCATAAGCTGAGAATAAGTTATTTACTAACTTATTATAACTTTCATAAAAGAACCATGATGAGTCGTGCCTTTCCCGAATTTTTAAACCGCGTTTTGAATAAATAAGGACTTCGAACGAAAACACCAAATTGCTTTGAGGGCTGAAATTGTCAAAACTCTACTTAGTTTTATAACAAGGACCAAAACTGAAATCGGTATAAAATTTAAAGGTGAAAACTCGCCAACTTTGAAAGTTGGAGTTTTTATGGGCCGAAATTGTAAATATTGCAAAAATATTTAAACTAAGGACTAGTTTTGCCAACGGTTTATATTTGAGGGTATAAAGTGTCAATTCCGAAACTCAAAGGGTAAAAATTGTCATTTTCCAAAAGTTCAAGGGTAAAAATTGTCATTTTATGAAAGTTCAGGGGTATAAACTGTCAATATGTGAAACTATAGTGTGAAAAGTGTAACTTTATATAATTATTAATATTAATATATTCTAATTATAATTATAAAAATAAAAACTAATAAACTAAATACGTTTATTTCGATAACAAACAAACGAGATATATTTAACGAACAAACGAAAACGAAAACATACAAATAAGAAATAAGATAAATCTTATAACTTTTGAAGAGACTTCATGTTGTCTCATTTTATCATTTAATCGAAACCAAAACGTTACGAAAATGAACATTAAAACTTATATATATTCGAATACGATTACTGAAACTTGACATAACGAACTAGGTTGCGTGCTGGAGACGTTTATCAACTCTGTTTAACTTTGTTTTCCATCCAGACTGTCAAGGTGAGTTCATAGTCCCACTTTTCTTTATATGTTTTCCAAACTTGTGGGGAGATACATGCTACTAAACCGAACACAAGTATTTTCCTGATTGTTGTTGCACTAAGTTAACTGTTGCCTATTTATATTTATTTTAAAAAGTTCCTCATATCATGCACCATTAGTCACCTGCTGGGTGAGCGCGAATATAATGAATAGATCTATTGGCCTGATGACCCGTTTGTACTAGTCGGAAGGATATCTTTGTGGTAGCCAGTTAGACAAATGCTTTATATTTGAAATCTATAAGGAGTTTTTGGCAAACTCTCATTTGGGGGCAAACCACTTTCATTTTTATTATGTTAGTGAGACTAGAAACTGTCAACGCATTGCGTATCATGAGGTTTAGTGCAATATACCGAACTGTGATATAACTGATTTCTTTTTATTTAGCTTGTGTTCAAACTGATTATAACTTTAAACGCTATGGAATCACTCAACCTTTGTGTTGACTTTTTAAGCATGTTTATCTCAGGTAACTGAAAGTACAATTTGGCACGGAGTGGCTGTGGACTTTCTTTTTATAATAAGAGTGTCCGCTTTGTTATCATTCAACAAATAATGTATCTTTTATAATGTATTTCGAAACCTCCCGCTGGGACCTCTATATGTAACTCTGATTTAGATAAATGAATGATAACAATTTAATTAAAAAACGTCTCCTTTCGAGTCGTTTTCTATTATCATGACTACGATACTTGAAGTAACACCCCAACTTCTATTTTCGCTGTGAATATCAAAAACGGGGGTGTTATAGAGTGGTATCAGAGCTCATGGTTATAAAGAACCAAATGTTTTCAAACATTGGAGTATAACCGTTTTCCACAAAAACTTAACGAAAGTCCTCCGTGCCACGACGCTACTGAAACGTTATTTATAAATAATTTATTGTTAATCATTTAAGTTACATAGTGAAATATTTATAAATACCGGGTGGTTACAGAATCATGATTTCCCCTACCCATTTTATCACTCTCATGTCCAGACTCGGACATCAAGATGGTACCGTACTTAGTACAGTACCTATTAGGATTAATTCTATACTAAACCTCGCACTTTTAATTATTCCTACGCATTTAATTATTTTACCTTTATTTCCTTAAGGATATTAATTACTCATAATTGTTATTTGCGGATTACTACAGAACCATGTCCCCCGAAACACCTAATGCTAATGAAACTACACCAAAACCACTCCCGTTATCACCTACCCACTCGTCTCCGCGTCAGAAACTTAGGGAAGTAACTGAATCTCATGAAAAGTTGATTGGTTGTCCAACAGCATTTGAGGTTGGACAGGATATACACCAAGAAACAATTCAGAAAGATGAAGGTCCAAACTATCCATTACCTGACATTCCAAAATCTCCAATACCAGACAACCCAGACGATGAGTCTTGATCTAATTCCCCAGACTTTAGTTTAAACCTTAGTGAGTCAATATGGACCCTTCTTTACCAACAAGCCAACACTCTCGACGCTCACGCTAAACAGTTGGAAGGATTACAACCATTACGTTTTGAATGGTATGACCGTAATATTGAAACACTATTTAGAAGGGCCGATGCTGAAAGACGAACAGTGTTTGATTTGGGAGTAAAGGTCGACAAGATGAAAAATACTTACAACCATAAATTTAGAAGCCTAGATTCCGGGATCTGCTGTTCAAGAAGAGAGCATGGTCAAATACATGGTAGAGTGGAAGAAATTGAAAGAACCCTGTGGATGGCCAGAGAAACGGCAAGAAACCATGATCAGAAGATTTTCGCCTTAGAAGCCTGATGTGCGTGTCTTGTGTTCAAGTTTTAAAATTTATAAACACGATTTATCCAATTCTCTAATCACACATACGAGCAAGTATACTCGTCCGTGGTAGTAAAGGTGGGTAAGTCGAGATCGTCCCAAGGGAATTGGGGTTTAGGTTTAGTAAATAAGTTTTAGCAAAATGGAGTGTCAATCCAATTTGAAGCAAATAAAAAAATAAACAAGCAAGGTTCAATCAATCAAAAACAAATATACTTGTGTGTAGGATCCATGACAATTGTTTAGAGTAACCAATCAAGTTGGGTGATACTTGTAATGATGCACAACTTAAAATGAATGATTCACAATCAATGGTTTTTATCATGAGAAATCATATCTAAGAATTCAATCTCATAGTTAACTCCTTTCGGCCATTATTAACTACTACGATAATTCTATTAAGCCCTTTGTGTTGTTTGAAAGCATGTCTTATCTCAAGAATTCCTACGAATCCTTTCGGCCTTTTTCGTGATGAAATCGTTTCCAAATCCATTTTAATGAGTAAAGGTGTTGCTTGTCACACACCACAATCCATACTAATTCGTGCACTAACTTTTTGGAATAAAAACATAAAGAAAACTCCTTTCGGCCTTTTGAATCTTTGAAAATGTTTTTACCAACCAATTAAGCAAGACTAGATTTTATCTCAACAAACTCATAAAACAAGATATGTTTTCATGCATCACAATGATAAGATTACTCCAACAATTGTCACATCATCCACACACAAGTATAACTAAATTACTCCATAACAATCATAACCAAACACACATAATTAACCAAACTTTCATTCATCATATAGTAAAAGTAAAAATAGTTCATGATATCTCAACAAGAAATACCTATCAAGGAATTACAAGAACTAGAATTGTGGAACTATAGCAATCCACACTCCTCCAATTGCCTATTATCACAAGTAAACAACTCCACACACGGACGCAACTCTTGAGACTCGAACTCAAGATCTCCTGGACGTTTTCACAGCAACTCCAAGCTTTTGGGCAATAATAATAATAGTGGTGTAGCTTTCTTAGGTTATGTCACTTCCCCAAAAGAACTCTCTTTGCAAATTAACCAAGGGTTCCTTAAATAAGTGAGGAAACCCTTCTTATCCAAGTAAAAACGTCCATATGAATTAATCAGCTGAGAAATGATAAGCCTCAATGATTATGGGGCTTAAATTCATCATTTAATGCAATTTTGTAACTTCAGTTTTGGCCAACCGATCGGTATTTGGCTCCAACCGATCGGTTGGAGCTCTCGGTGTTTTCTAACTTCACTCCATCCGAATCGGATGCGGGCGGCGTCCGATCGGATGGATGTTCCTGTCGTACACTTTTGTTTTCTTTTATTCATTTCTCGTTACTTGCTTGATCCTTCGCTGTACCATTGATTTCCTTCATAAAACTTGATCTTTTCTTGATACATTAAGCATAGAAGTCTTGGTCTCATCAATTCTTTGAAGTATCAAGTGGTTTCTTTCTCGTAATTCCCCTTATGTGCATAATCTCTTCATTTCTTCGTGTTTTCCTCCATTTTTCCTGTACTTGGCTATATTTACTTGCATACACACTTTTTCATCATTTAGCAACAAATACATGCAAATATAACCAAATATAATGCACAAAACTAGCAATAACGCACCTAAAAACATGTTAGATTTAAGCGTTATCAAATCCCCCACACTTGAGTTTTGCTCGCCCTCGAGCAAGTCTAATTTTTAGAAAAACTGAACTCAATGGCATTTTCATTATGTTCATAAAAAAAAATCCTTGAAACGTAAGCAAATTAAATTGAGTTTAGTTAACATCACCAAGTACCTCACAAAGGAAATTTTAAATTCACACAACTCTCGATAGTAGATTTGATTGTATATCACTCAATTGCCCAGGCGCGATTCATGTCTCTTACCATAAGCTTGTACTTGTATCAAAACAACAAAATAAAACATCAAAGAGGTCTTTTCTTCGGGTTTAAGGCTTAAAGGGATATAAAAGACTAATGCGCCGCTATCTCATGCAAAACATAATAGCTTCCTAACAACGAATTCTTGCATCATCAAATAACGGATGGTCACTAGATTGTACCTTGGTTCGCTAACGACGTTACTTGCATAACGGATGGTCGCCAAAATACTCCCTAGATCGCTAACAACGTTAGTTAATTCCTCAAGAAATCGGATGGTTACTACATGTCCATACACTTAATAATTTCACAAAGTCAAAGAAAAGGTAGGATAAGGCATGGGAATTTGATTTGGTTCTAAAAAAAAACAAAAAAAATCAAGCCCAAATTCAATCCTAACTCTTTACATCACAAATGATTACTCACCAAACTTCTTCGATCATTATTCCGCACTTCATATAAACTTCATCTTCCATAATAACTCTTTGAATATCTTATTTCCACACATACATAGCTCATTGGCTCTCTCTTTTTTTTTTTTTTTTTTTTTTTTTTTTTTTTTTTTTACTTTGGATGAGCACACGCTACAAAAAATATAAATAAGAGTAGCGACCTCCTTCTTCATTGGAACAACATGTACACATACAAGGTGTGGTCAATCATGCAATCATCAAAAATAAATCGTTTCGAACTTCATTTGGACTTGATTCGGGAAAGTCTAAGGTGTAAGGTGTAATAATTTTCTAGTTAAATCAAAAGAAAAGATAGGCTCAAAAGGGTGTAACTAAGGGTATCTAGCATATAATGCTAACAAATGGGTTCCAATTACTAAGGACAACTAACCGATGTGGTTAGCAAAAATGTATTGTAAACGGAAGGCCATTTGGTGAAAATCCTAATTTGCCTCTTATCATTTGAATATATTTTATTACTTGAAAGTAATTTTAACCGTAATGCATAACAAGTACAAGTTCTAGAATTGACATAATCACCGGCACACTCATACGAAATATAAGGCATGAATCCTCACAATTTAAAGTGGTGGTAAAATGTGTACTTAGCAATAGCTACCAAAAACTCTCAAAACTTGACTAATTCCAAAAATTTTTTTTTTTTTTTTTTTTTTTTTTTTAAAATAACCTTATATTTTACCATTGAATCAATTTTATCTATCAACTAGAAAAATCAAAGGCGAATAAATTCACAAATTCTAGTCCTTGAAATCCAAAAACAAAAATTAAAAAAAAAAAAAAAACTTTCCTATTTACTTCCCTCCCCCACACTTAAGTTTTGCATTGTCCTCAATGTAATAAAACGAACTTCAAAGTAAAGGAAATGGAAAGAAAAATAGAAAAACTACCCGGAAAAAATTAGCATTAGCCTAGTTGATCACAAGTAATCTCGTGAATTCTTCCAATTTCCAAAATTGATCAACACTAAGCTTCCGTCAATTCTCCCCCTGCAGATACTGCATACTATGCTCGAAACAAACAAACAAAATACCAAAAAAAAAAAAAAAAAAAAACAATAAACCAGACAAACATAGAAATAAACATAATCCAAACAAACCAAAATCAAAACAAATAAATTCCTACAAGAGTTAAAGTTTTAAAATAGAAAATAATAAAAATAGTTCAACCATCATTGTTTTGAAACCATACTCATAAACCATCATTGATCACTCATAATCCATGTCTGGATCAATCCTCTCATCTTCACTTTCTTCATCTTCATAATTCTCATCACCCTCAAAAATTGTAAACCTTTGTCTCTTCTCTCCAACACCTCTTGAAGAACCTCCCACATCAAAGCTTGAACTCCCAACATTAGGAACTCTACCATACACTGGCACTGGTTCAGGAAATGGTGCGTACCCAGGATATGGGTAAGGGTATTGGCCAGGATACGGATCATACTCCAATGGGTAGGGTGGCACATTTGGTGGGTTGTAAGGAGGTACCTCATAAGCGGCTTGTTGAGCCACATGTTGAAGCATCGGCATTGAATAATCATAGTTGTAATTTTGCCTCATCATCATTGAATCTCTCCACACGTCTCTTTTCTCAATCTCATTTAGCTCACGGTTCCAATCTCCCCATCCCGAGTCAAAACTGCCCGGGGTATGAATATTCCCAACAGGAGGTGGTGGTTGATATGGTTGTCGTTGGTAAGATGGCTGTGGTGCTCCATGAGGTTCAATCCAAGCTCCCAACTCTCTTGTCTTCCTATTCAAGGCTGTGTTAAAACTTTTATCATCCCACGTCTCACAATTCAACATCTCTGAACACTTTGCTAACTCTGAGTCCACATAATAGCCCAATCTTTTAGCCAACTTGGTCACATAGTGACCTCCACAAATTGCACTATTATCCTTGATTCCCGGTGCTCTCCTTGAAAGATATTCGGCTATAATCCAAGCCGCATTCCCATTCTTCTCCTCTAACAGCTTCATAACCCAAAGATCCGGCTGATTGCATTTATCACGGCTCCCCGTCCTATGCAAAACACTCCAAGCTATTAATTTTTGTAAAATTCTCAACAACGGATTCCTTAGCTTTGATGAATTCCTTCTAGTACAAGTTGGGTCACCAACACTGTTCCAATACTCAGCCAACCCGGCATAATCATTATGCCTCCTTACCAATCTCACAAAATGTGATCCAAACAAACGATCCTTGATCTCATTTGGCTCGTACAAGCCAAGAACAACGGCAAACTCCGGCAAAGTAAACTCGTGATCTCTACCACAAAGCCTAAACCAAATGCATTTGTCATTTATAAGATCCACCATCTTCCTCTCAAAGTAAAATGTAGAGAAAAACTCCAAACACCATTCACGGTTCACATTCTCGTGAATACTAAACGCATTCTCCCACGAAAAATCATCAAAACTATCACCATCTCCTTCATATACATACGTCATTCTCATCAAATTCCTTAACTCCATCTCACATCCATATTCATGAAATAAACTCCAATCAACTAACCTTGGTTTAGCGATTTTTCTACCTTGTAACTTCGATAGACGCTCACGAAAAGCGTGCCTCTCCTCGCTGCTTAAACCACTGAACTTCAAATTCTCGTTACGCTCTGTAATCAAAGTATATTTAACCTTCTCTTTGTTATTCCTATTCACAAACTTTTGCACAATTGGATTACTAACTTCACGTGATGAACTCGATCCTCCTGCAAGAAATCTCTGTAGAAATCATGATTATTTGTTAGTATAAGAGTATAAGGAACAAAGTTAGATGATTAAGAAGTCCAAAATATTCGATTTGAAAATCTTCAAAAAGTTTTACCGAGAGCTCCATCCGATCGGTATCTCTCTCCATCCGATCGGATGGATTTGTGACCTTGTCCAGCCGATCGGTAGCAATTCGCAACCGAATCGGTTGGACTCACTGTATTCAAAACAAAAATTTTCCGACTCCAAACTCAATCCTAACTAATTCCACTCTTCCTTATCCTGCATTTCATCACTCATTATGGTCTCTACACATCCCACTTATCTCCGATTAATATCCATAACATTCTCGCATAATCAATCTTAAGAACTATGAACATATTCAAAATCGAACCTTATTGATGTTCTAATCCACAATGCATCATCCTAGGAACAATAATCAACATCCAAACAACATCTGGAAATCACTAATTTCTACCCAGAATCGATTCAAAGTTTTGACTCTTTTGATCCAAAAAATCAATTAATTCATTCTTCCTCAAAACTTAATCAATCCATCTAATTCTTTTTACTTTGATTTCCTCAATCATTTTCCCATCTATTCCAGAAAAATCATGCCTTAATTCGAACTATATCAAAAACGCCTAAATTTTGACCTAATTCAATCAACTCGAATTAAAACCTAATTGACACAAATTAATGATGTTACTTACTTGTTTTGGTGCCATTGATGATCCTTCAACTCTTCTGCAACTCTTAAAATTCTCCTAATGGTCGAATTAATGAACCCCAAGTATGGTGGAATGAGTGTGTGTGTTTTCTTGTGATTTTTGAAATCTTGGGTATATATACTTTAATCCATCCGATCAGTATTTCATCCAACCGATTCGGATTGAATTTTTGCAAAGCTTCACTTTTTCTTTCTCTCTTCAATACCTTGACTTTTGTAAGAACAAATGAAAAGTATTTGACTCCCTTTAAGACTTCTCTTTAAGTAAAAATACCACCAACACATACTTATTCTTCCAACTTGTTATCCAAACTATCTCTACAACTTCTAAAAACAAAACTTAACTCTATAGATTAAAAACTTAATAAAACCATAAGATAACCAAAAGGTCTTAAACTTAAATCAAACTTAAATGCAAAACATTAAACTACCATAAAAATTGCATTAAAAATAAACAAAACAAACATTAGCACAAGCCTTGTGCTTTATTCTTCAACTCTTGCTCTTCAACTTTCAACCTTCAAAATACTCATGCTTCAAGATGTCTTCACTTTGAAATTTACCGGATAACTTTCGATTAGTCACTTGAGTTTTAAACTTCCTTGCAAAATTTCTTCCATCCGGACAAACTACATCAAACTTCACATGCCATTCTCCATCACCTTCTTCTTTCTTGTAAACACTAGCTCCTTCTGATACCCATTCCAAATTCTTCAATTGAACCGGTAAAGATCCAAGAAAATCTGTCAATTTATGGAACACAAAAATATTCTTGAATGGATTATAGAAAACCTCCATAGCTAATGCTCTTTCCAACTCATCTTTAATACCAAAGTAACTAGGGACAATCGGCCCATATTTAGGTCTTCCCTCTTCATCTCTACCAACTTCAAAACAACCTAAATGGTCTTCTTCTTCTTCTTCTTCATGCACTTCCTTAATAATCTTGCCTCTAGGTTTTGGATAATAGGTATGCTTCAAGATTCCATCACTAATAGTCATAGTACCTCTACCCATATCTATAATAGCTCCACAAGTTCTCAAAAACGTTCTCCCTAACAACAAAGGTAACTCCTTATCTTCCGGGATATTAAGTACAAGAAAATCGGCTAAGAAAGCTTGATATCCTACTTGCACTCTAACATTCTTCACTTCTCCCATTGCTTTTGCTCTTGAATTGTCCGCCATTGTAAGATTATATTGATTTGGTTGAGGATTACCAAGTCCTAATCTTTTGTACAACGGGTATGGCATCACATTCACACTTGCTCCTGTATCGGCCAATGCATACATTGCATCGGTTCCATTCACCTTAACTGGTAACACAAAATTTCCCGGATCACTCTCTTTCTTAGGCAATCCATTTTCAACTATCCTTTCCCTTGCAAACTCATCAAAATTCTTATCTTCTAGCCTAGCTGTTGCCATCGTAACCGCATCTAACTTCTTACGATAAACCATGTAATTGTTCAACACTTCTATAACCGGCTTCTCTTCCATAAGCTCCTTAAATTTCATTTCCAAGTTCTCCAAAACAGCTTCCTTTTGTTCTTTAGTCAATGGTTTTACTTCTTGAGGTGATTTGGGCGATGAACTAGATGAACTAGCCTCATTTTTAGGGGTGGAGGGTTGGGTAAGTTTGTTAAGTGGTGTTTTCTTACGATTAGCCTTTCCCATTTTAACAATCTCTCCTTTTCCTTCCTTCTTCTCTACCATATCATCATCAACATCAATTCTCATCTCTCCCATAGCAAAATCAACCCTACATTTAGTTTTCACCATGAAATTTCTACCAAACATAACTTCCGGTTCATCCACATTTCCATATTCCAACACAACAAAATCAATCTTGAAAACATGACCATGAATATTAACTTTCACATCTCTCACTATCTTCCTACCATAACTTTCATAATCAAGCCTAACAAAGCCAAGCTTACCAAGCATTTCTTCCGTAATGTAATTTTCACCATATTCCATATTAAGTTGAGCATCCCAAGCTTTAACTCCTTCCACACCACATGGTGTAGCATACCTCATACATGGTACATCAAACTCTTTAGGTGGTGCTTGTGTAAACACAACTACTCTCTTCTTAGGTAAACAAACACTGCTTTCGCCAACTTCTTCTTTCCTTTCTAAACCAATCTTAGCTTCATCCAAAATGCTTTCCAATTTCTCCAACGAATTTCCTGAATTTCTCAACATCTCTTCCAAATTTCTCAAGTACTCCGAAACATTGCTCAGACTCTCCATTCTACTTAAACACTATCATAACATAACCACGAAACAAAAATTCCAAACTATTAGCGTGAGGGTTAGTTATAATCGAACCTTATCAAAATATCAAACAAACATAAGCTAACAAACAACCTCAAATCATCAAAACATGAAAACAACTAAAAATGAAAAATCATAAAAACTTTTACCGAGGCAACCATCCGATCGGTATCACCTTCCATCCGATCGGATGGGTAAACTGCAAAAGACGAAATCTCACCAACCGAATCGGATGCGGGCGGCGTCCGATCGGTTAGATCGAAAAAAAAATTTTTTTTTTTTTTTTTTTTTTATATTAAAAAAAACTAGAAAGAAGAAATAACTAAAAACTAAAACTAATTATCATAATCCTACAATTACTTATTAAGCATTAAACTATGTGATTATCTTTTTAACTAATGAACTAATGATCATAAAAACTACTTATTACTCATTCAATAAAAACTTAAAAACTACCAAACATTAAAATTAAATAAATTAACTAACATTAAATATAAAAAAACTCTCTAATACCCTAATTAATTAATCTAATTACTATACTAATTAAACATAACATTAATAACTCATTAAAACTGAAAAATAACAAAAATTACTTAACAAAAAAAAATATTAATATTAACGAGACCACCAACCGATCGGATGGAAATCCATCCGATTCGGCTGGTCCGAACCAAACTTTTTTTTTTTTTTTTTTCTAACTGTTTTAGCTTTCTAAAAAAAAACTTAAGACTACTAAGCCCAACTACCAAGAAAATCTTAACAATTCCCCGGCAGCGGCGCCAAAAACTTGATGTGCGTGTCTTGTGTTCAAGTTTTAAAATTTATAAACACGATTTATCCAATTCTCTAATCACACATACGAGCAAGTATACTCGTCCGTGGTAGTAAAGGTGGGTAAGTCGAGATCGTCCCAAGGGAATTGGGGTTTAGGTTTAGTAAATAAGTTTTAGCAAAATGGAGTGTCAATCCAATTTGAAGCAAATAAAAAAATAAACAAGCAAGGTTCAATCAATCAAAAACAAATATACTTGTGTGTAGGATCCATGACAATTGTTTAGAGTAACCAATCAAGTTGGGTGATACTTGTAATGATGCACAACTTAAAATGAATGATTCACAATCAATGGTTTTTATCATGAGAAATCATATCTAAGAATTCAATCTCATAGTTAACTCCTTTCGGCCATTATTAACTACTACGATAATTCTATTAAGCCCTTTGTGTTGTTTGAAAGCATGTCTTATCTCAAGAATTCCTACGAATCCTTTCGGCCTTTTTCGTGATGAAATCGTTTCCAAATCCATTTTAATGAGTAAAGGTGTTGCTTGTCACACACCACAATCCATACTAATTCGTGCACTAACTTTTTGGAATAAAAACATAAAGAAAACTCCTTTCGGCCTTTTGAATCTTTGAAAATGTTTTTACCAACCAATTAAGCAAGACTAGATTTTATCTCAACAAACTCATAAAACAAGATATGTTTTCATGCATCACAATGATAAGATTACTCCAACAATTGTCACATCATCCACACACAAGTATAACTAAATTACTCCATAACAATCATAACCAAACACACATAATTAACCAAACTTTCATTCATCATATAGTAAAAGTAAAAATAGTTCATGATATCTCAACAAGAAATACCTATCAAGGAATTACAAGAACTAGAATTGTGGAACTATAGCAATCCACACTCCTCCAATTGCCTATTATCACAAGTAAACAACTCCACACACGGACGCAACTCTTGAGACTCGAACTCAAGATCTCCTGGACGTTTTCACAGCAACTCCAAGCTTTTGGGCAATAATAATAATAGTGGTGTAGCTTTCTTAGGTTATGTCACTTCCCCAAAAGAACTCTCTTTGCAAATTAACCAAGGGTTCCTTAAATAAGTGAGGAAACCCTTCTTATCCAAGTAAAAACGTCCATATGAATTAATCAGCTGAGAAATGATAAGCCTCAATGATTATGGGGCTTAAATTCATCATTTAATGCAATTTTGTAACTTCAGTTTTGGCCAACCGATCGGTATTTGGCTCCAACCGATCGGTTGGAGCTCTCAGTGTTTTCTAACTTCACTCCATCCGAATCGGATGCGGGCGGCGTCCGATCGGATGGATGTTCCTGCCGTACACTTTTGTTTTCTTTTATTCATTTCTCGTTACTTGCTTGATCCTTCGCTGTACCATTGATTTCCTTCATAAAACTTGATCTTTTCTTGATACATTAAGCATAGAAGTCTTGGTCTCATCAATTCTTTGAAGTATCAAGTGGTTTCTTTCTCGTAATTCCCCTTATGTGCATAATCTCTTCATTTCTTCGTGTTTTCCTCCATTTTTCCTGTACTTGGCTATATTTACTTGCATACACACTTTTTCATCATTTAGCAACAAATACATGCAAATATAACCAAATATAATGCACAAAACTAGCAATAACGCACCTAAAAACATGTTAGATTTAAGCGTTATAAGCCATATTGGACAATCAAATAAGGATGTACCAGGAACTTCAGGAACGTTTCTTAGAAATGGAAATTGCACAACTGAAACTTGAGACTGAAGTTAAGTATCTACGTCAAGGACGTAACTGATCTTAAAGTCACACGTATCATTGTTGTGTCCACTAAATCAAATAGTATTTGGTTAGTATTTCCTGTATTTTCTAAATAAGCCTGGAACTTTCGGAGTTGTAATCAACCTATAAATCTATAACAATCTACTTTTGTTATACATGTAATGACTACCAATAACCTTATACAAAAATCTCACCATTTATTACTCTCCATAGTAGACAAATGATTTTTCGCAACCCAAACCCCACTCTAGACAACAGTCACCTTCCCTACTTCCGAACCTAGACAACCAACCGACTTGTAGCATAGCAAGTGACAGAAACTAGGACTACTATTGTCAACAAAGAACCCAAACATTCACACTAGAGACAGAGAATCCTTACCCTACCACATGGAACATTAATAAAAGACCTTGTATTAATTTTTTTATAAAAACAATCAATCAAGTTATTAATATCATGTTATCCTAACCAGACTTATCAGAATATTATAACTAGGCTATAACCATAGAACCCTCTAAGATAAATTTCGAAATGAAACTTGATGAATGAAGAGAAAGTTGCTGAACTTCAGTTTTTGTAAACGAATTGTTATTCCTTAGCAGTTATTACCAAGAGTTAGTCATTTATTTACGATATTAACCAGACACATCATAAATTTATGAATCTCCCTGACTAAACCTACCATCACCCTAACCTAAGAAATTAAGCAAAATAACCAAAAGCGAAAACTTGATGATAGGAAAACTACAATACCAAATGGAAATCCAGGCCTAGTGCAAAAGAATAAGAACTCATTAAGATCCCAACCATGTCAAAGGATGACTTTAGAATTTAAGCAGAAGATAAATCCTTGTAGTAGATAAATAAATTGAGGTTTAGAACTCCTTAAGTTGTATTTCCATTCGAATCTTTACCTTAGTTATGATGGATGTAATGTAACTACCTTTCTACCGTATGAAACCTTTATCTTGTAATACTTCCATAATAATCACACTCTTAGTTCTATTCCATTTACCCTTTTCATAGGCATTATATACAACTATACCATTTGGAAATTTTGGCTAATATTATTTTGACCGAACAGTAGACTACCACTACCCTGTAGGATCCTTAGACAAACCCTAAGATTTATTTCAAGGATATCTCATTAATACCCTAGGAAATCCCTAACTTATCACTTTAGTATGGACAAAAATTTTCTTATCCCTTTGAAAAATAATTATGAAGTTATTTTACAGAAACAAAACGTTGTACACCATCTAAAACTTTTTGAAAAAGAATAAATACCACATGACTGAACCAAACATCACATCATTTGGTCCTCAATTATACATAGCCTGATCAACTATGCAAAATTTAGGAAGAATCATGTCATAAATTGGACAGTTATCTTTTCAGATTTTCTAGTAACAATTTTCATTCAAAAGCAAAATATTGAAACAAAATAAAATATCACTTTTTGACTTAATACAATAAATGTCTACATCTACTACCCATTACCTCTAAGATAGGAAATTGACAAAAATTATGGTTAGAAAAACCCTAAGAATTCACAAGGAATTTTAGCAAACGCAAATAGTACAAATTTTATTAGAAACCCCGAAAATTCATACATAGCGAAATAATTAAGAACGAAAGTATGATTACAAGATAAGGAATAGAATCACTAATAGGTTGACCCGCCATGACAACGAGGACCGCCACCAGCAACACGATAGCTAGAGCCACGACGGGATGAATCACCTTGATTATCCTATGCACGATAGCGAAACTAGATATTAGGCATAAGAATAAATAAGTTTTATTTCACTAAGGATTTCATAGAAAAACAACCATTAACACCATAGTTTGTCCACACCGATAGCAAGGACCACAATAGGCATAAGGACCGCTAGGACGCAAACCAAAAACGCATCATCTTCGTTAGGATCGTATGCCAAATAAGTAACCACAAGAACCACATAAATGATTGCTAGGAATGTAATAAGGTGCGGCATTTTGAGATTTTTACGAGAGAATTTAGTGGTGAAAGAATGAAGAATAAAAATGGGGTATTTATAGGTGAAAAACTAGCCGTTATCACTGTTCACGACCGTTGCAAATTTACTGTTCACGACCGTTATAGATTACTGTTCATAGACCTTAGTTTGTACTATTCCTGACCGTTACTGTAATACCCGAAAATCTATAACATGTAAAATGACCAAAATGCCCCTACAATCTAAAACTTTGACATAACAAGTCCTTAACGCACCAAATTGATCCCGAATCTTGGTAAACCAATAACTTATGAAACCAAATGATGCTAAGCTACATATGACACATTAAAATGTTACCTTGGACCCTCTAAAACACACCTTAGCCGAAATATATATGTTATACACAATTAAATCATTTTTGAAATCTAAAACATAAGTTAAACATGGAAAATTACAATCAAATCACAAGATTATTTTGGTCCAACCCATAAATCCGAAATTTAGGCCCTCTTCCCCCCCCCCCTAATCGGCACATTCCTCATTTACAACATTCCTATCCCTATTTCTCCTCCACAACAATACCGAACATCAAAGGAAAAAAAAACCCTAGACACCAAAATTCTGCCGCCCCCTTTGTTTTGCTGCTGTGATCGATCCATAAAACCACCAAGGAATCCCCATCTTGTTCTTGTTATAAGGTATATACATCGTACTATGTAAATACACGAATTTGTGAATCAAAAACTAATCAAAACGTATCATCTTCCTTGTTTGTTTCTGCTGCCGATCGACCCAAAGAGGAAAAGAGAAGATCGTGATGTGATTGTGTATCGCGTACTTGATTTTTCGTGTGTTCTACGAGGGTATGGTATCTCCTTGTTCAATCCTTGTTCACCTATTTGTGTTCTATTCGAATTATAGAATGAAAACATGTCACATGAAATCATAAAAACTAAGAAACCCTAAAACTTAAAAGATGGATCGACTAGACTTTTTGTAATGAGTAATTCGACTCTAATGTGTTATAAACTATTATGAACTGATCTAAATGTGCTATGGACTCACCCAAAAATCGTTTGGTGTAAAGAATTAATGAACGGGATGAATAAAACCCTAAGTATGTAAGTATTATATAAAAACTGCTACTGACCTAAGATTTGATTCGACTTTAATGGGCTGTGAATTAATGATGTGAACGTATATTTTGATGTTTCTGGAGTCTAAAATTAAGTTCAAGGAAATATCTTTCTGAGAAAATTAGCCTTGTAATTTTTAGAGGTCGGGAAGGCAACTTTTTGATTTTTAGAAATTCGTGTGTCAAACCTGAATTCGGATGTCTGGAAATCAGTCCGTTTTGACGATTTTTCATTTTCAAACCATGAGGAGTTAGGTCATGAAATTCTCCAGTATGTGACTTCAATATGTTTAGAAGTGTCATGAATTTTTGTAGATTTTTCCTGGAGGTATTGGTGGGTAAAGGAAGTGGTTACTTTCTGAGTGTTACAACAGACATGTTTTCTGAGTATTCCGAGTTGTGGTATTTTTCATGTGGGGTTAAACTAATTAATAAATTCTGGGAAAATTAGTGTGGGTTTTCAAGACATTAAGGTAGCTCTGGGAATTTTTTTGAATTTTATCTCTGAGTTCTAATATGGTTCATAAATTCGATCAAGTGTGGTCTGTTTAGGGTTAAAAGCTGATAAGAAGTTAATTAGGGCTAAATAAGGATTAATTTTGTAACTTAAGGGTGGAACTTATCATTATTCAAACTAAAAGGGTTTAATTGTTAAAACTTGTAACTTTATGATATTTATGTTTCATACCCTAATCTTACGATAGTTTCACTATAATCCCAAAACTATTTATAATTACTTAATAAACCCTAACTATAAGAATGTGATTAGTAACAAGTATTTAAAATCCGTTATGAAATTAAATGAGCTAATAAGCATATTATGAATCATCATCTATGTAGATTCGTTGAAGAGGTGTGACAGTGTGTCCTTGTGTTCATCCATTTGTTTGCTTCCATTCACTTGCTAAGGTACAGATATTCTGCCCTTTTTAAGTAAGGGTGTCCTCTTGCTTATTTCATTCAGTATCTATGATTCATCTTAGTATTTCTCTGAGCCGTTGTTATGTCTTCTCATACTCTGATTGGTTCTTCATTATGCATATCAGTTGGTTATGATCTGAGCCTTTTATATGGGGCTTTCCTATTTGAATCTATGCCTTTGTTATGTTTTCCCTAATTCATGAACCTAGCTTTATTTCTTTTGAAACATGATATGATCTGTCCATCACCCTGTAATGTGAATATTTATGACCCTGGAATACTTTGAAGGTTCATAGGATTTTATAACTAAATGTAAAAACTCTTCTTAATTACATGTGAAAATGTTTTGAAAACTTTCCTTAAAGGACCTACTTTATGAAGACTGTTTTAAGGTTTACTTTCATGAAAGCTATTTTAAGATATTACTTTTTGAGCTATGATAGGAACTTTTAATATAAACCTTTAAATTGAACCTTTTATGAACCTTGAAACAAATTGATATGAACCTTCTGATTTTGGACTCCCTGATACTTGACCCTTCTGACATCGGACCTTTTGATATTGAACCTATTTTCTGATTCCTGATTTATTGCTATGTTTCCTTGAACCTTGATTGTTTCTTTCATGATATTATGAGCGTTTGACATGATCTTTCTGATATATGATCTTTCTGATATATGATCTTTCTGATTTATGATCTTTCTGATTGATGATCTTTCTGATATATGATCTTTCTGATATTAAACCCTTCTGATATTGAACCTTTATGATATTGACCTACTGTTATGACCTTCCTGATATGAGCCTCTGATATGAACTTCTGATATTCTGAAATGGGAATTGACTTATGCAACTAAATTAAATACTTAATACCTTGCCATAAACCTGAATACTTGAACCTGACACCTGAATACCTGACACCTGATGCTTGAACCCGACACCTGATACATGATACTGATTTCTGATACATGATATTGATTTCTGATACATGATACTGATTCCTGATACATGATTCTTGATACATGATACTGATTTCTGAGGCATGACACCTGACACATGATACATGATACCTGACCTTAACCCACAGTTTGATACTATGAGCCACTCACTAGGCATGAGGGTTTCATGTCCATGTCAGTCGATGCACCGATGGCATGACTCTAGGGTAGGAGAGTGATGACCTATCCCGTCCCTGCATGTTATGTTTATGATTCATGTTTATGTAGAGGCAGATTATGGCCACCTGGGGCGTATGGATGCATCCTAGATTTGTTCATGTTCATGTTATGTTATGTTATTCATGGTGACTGATGGTGTGTGCGATACACGTCTTTCACACTCTGGGAGCTGATCACTCCATATTTTCTGATTTCGGGGATTAGTGAGAGGACTTCTCTCTGCATGGCGTTATGATACTGATTACTGGTTTCTGTTTCTGGGCTCGTAGAGGATTTCTGTTACCCTACACCTTGTAACCTTATAACCCGATTACCTTTACTCACCATTATTATTACTGTTACCCTGTAACTTGGAATATGACTTAACACTTGACTTGGCTGGATCTGACCTGGTATGTGGTAGGATTACGGATTACATTTTATACTTTTCTGCAACTAGTTTTAATCATGTTATGTCTGTATAACCTTTACTTTCCATTACTGTTACTGCTACCCTATAGCATGATACATGACTTAATACTGAACTTGATTTTTGACATTGGGTTTGTGGTGGGCTACGGTTTCCTTTTCACTTACCTACTGTAACTAGTTCTAGTCCTGTTATATCTGTATAATCTGCATTATCCTGTTCCTGATTCTTGTTACATCTGGTATTCATTCATTTACTTCACTACTTTACCTTTACTGCTTGTTACCGTTATATCTGTTCACTGAGCTCTCGTAGCTCAGCCGCACGTTTTCTTTTCGTGTGCGGCAGGTTTAATTGGAAGCTGGGTCATTAATAGAGAGGACCTTGGACTTAGAAGAATTTTTCTAGCAGCTTGGGATTAGCTATTGGTGATGGTTAGAAGAATTCATGTTAGACTTAGAAATCATTGAAGTCCTGTAATTTTCTTATTTCCTTTGTAACCATTGAATTCTATTGTATTATGTATGTCATATGCTTATATCTGTTCTGATAAGAATCCGTATTTGTGACATCTTTGCCCTTGTCGGGTCGGGGTGTTACAGTTACATATCACTGTTCACAGCCTTTGAAATTATTAGGTGGCAAAACATTCAAATTTATTTCACCTAGTAGGAATAAGACTGACAAAGCTACGTTCCCTTAAGTATCGAATGAAAATTCCTAGACGACCCTTTTAGGTTAAAGATATAAACAAGGACTAGCAGTGAGACGATATTATTGGATTCAAATGACATAAAGACAAGATAATATGTTATATAATATTATTTTTAAACATGAGACATTTTAAGCATATCAAACTCACATCACAAATCAAATCGTTGTACGATTTTATAATTCCCATTCACTATCTGAAATAGGTTAGAAATCTAAGCCCAACTCTTTCTATACTTCACTTTTCCCTACCTCTCAACCAACATAGACTGAATCTCGGGACGAGATTCCCTCAACGGGGGGATACTGTAACCACTGGTAAAATTTCACCTTATAATAAACTATACTTATCCATTTCTACGTATAATTTTTTTTATTATTATTATCTGATCATAACTACTATCTCATGTGACGTAACTCACATCCTCGATAAACGTGATCGCATGCAACCCAACCTTAACTTGTTTAATGTTTATGCATATAAACATTTTCACATGACAACTATAAAACTTTACTATATCTCACTTGCCACTTTATATAAATTCGTTAACGTACGTTCAAAACTAAATATATCATATCCATTAGAATTTCTGTGAAACCCTAACTTATTATAAAAACAATTATGAACAACCAAACCCTAAAACACTAAAGTACAACTCATTCAACTAAGGTACAAGCATCTAAAGCACGAAAACCCTAAATCCACTTTAATTTCCGGTACAAACCCTAATTTCATTTATTCATGATTTTATGTAATAAAATCACAAACCCTAATTAATATATAAAAGAGTTTTACAAATTATAAATATACAAGTTTTCCAAGACAATGTACAAGCCATTTATGCATAAAAACTACATATTAATAAAAATCCTATTTTTAATCCTAAATGCATTTATTTTAAAGCCCGTTGTCCAAGTATTTTATGCACAAATTTGAAAAATGAATTTCTTAAACATACTAAGTGAAAGTACAAGTCTCTAAACCTAGTGTACAAGTGTCTAATGCACAAAAGCCAAAAATCTCAATTATATACTTTTAAACTTAACAAAATTAACATATAATTACTATAACTTAAGAAAACATTAAACATAGATTTTCTATATTTCTAAACCGCTAGTACAAGTTCATTAAGCTCATGGTACAACCCCTTAAAGCAAAAAACCAATTTCTTGCTCTTTTAATTAGGATTCGACATGTATATATATATATATATATATATATATATATATAAAACCCTAACTATTTTTCTACTTAATAAATGCATACTCTAAGCCCTAAAACTAATTAGTTACCTAGAGTACAATAACCTATAGCACATAGTATCACCTCCTTAAGCCCATTCGATCCAATCCTAAAACCCTAGTTTAGTTTCTTAACTAAACCCTAACTAAATAATTCCTTACAATCTCCTAAACCTAAACTACACCATATATACCTTCCATATCCCCTCCAACCTCCACATCATCATGTTTCCCTAATTTGGCAACTTGTATGGTTTTTAAATAAAACACTTCATCACCTTACAAACACTACACGATAACCCCCCTTCTCCATCCACTTGTTCTCAAAACCTTGAGCCACATCTTCATGCCCCCTCATGCCTATGACAAGATGATCTACCCATTTGAGAAACCCTAACCCTTTTCTTTCTATAAATATCGAACCAATTTCCTTCTTTTCCCCCAAACCCATTTGACTAAAACCAAAAAATAGCCAAACCCTCACCTACTACTGATTCAACAGTCTCATAGAAGTTAGAAAAGATCTTGAGAAAGCCTAAAGAGGAAGAGAAACTTTGGTGTTCCATTTAGAAGCTAATTCGACAAATATACTCCCTAAATCGAATCAATCTCAAGTAAGAATTCTAACTCTTTTTCAATACTTTTATGTATTCCAAATACTCTTAAAAATATGACTAAGTAAACTCTAAAAGGAAGCTAAGGTCAAGAACCATGTTTTCTTTTCTTTTTCTTGGTGTCGATCGAACCAAAATAAACACACCCTAATTTATTTATTTTAAATGTTACAAATCGAGAATCCATAAAATTGGTTAAAGATAAATTTAACATGCTCAAGATCATGTAATCAATAAAAACTAGTTAGAGAACCTGGAAATCAAAAACCAAACTCATTTTCCCTTTCTGGTTTCTGTCGAGAAGCAGCCCAAACACCCAACTTTGAACCAATTTTTCGACCACCAAATTACCTCAATAAAATCTGAAAATTTGCCAAGTTAAAGATCACCTAGCTAACTAATTAAAGGAAAAAGAACGTTATAAAATGGTTAATATATCACAAAGTTATTGAGTCTCATTTTCTGCCCTATCGCTAAACTAAAAACCTAAATTTTATTATTTTCAGTTTTTCTGTCAAAACTAGTGTTCTACTCGACCCACTTTGGGAATTTATTTTGACCCTCAAACAACTTCTAAAAATTATGAAACTTTGCCACAATAGAGACCACCCAGCTAGCTACACATAGGAGAAAGAACGTCGTAAAATGATTACTTTGTCACGAAGTTATTCGAGACCAAAACTTGCCCTTCGTTACTTATTTTATACGAACCCTTTTAAATTTTTACGAGCTAATAAGCTCAAATAATAAGCCTATAAGCTGAGAATAAGTTATTTAATAACTTAATATAACTTTCATAAAAGAAACATGACGAGTCGTGCCTTTCCTGAATTTTTAAAAAGCGTTTTGAATAAATAAGGACTTCGAACGGAAACACCAAATTGCTTTGAGGGCTGAAATTGTCAAAACTCTACTTAGTTTTATAACAAGGACCAAAACTGAAATCGGTATAAAATTTAAAGGTGAAAACTCGCCAACTTTGAAAGTTGGAGTTTTTATGGGACGAAATTGTAAATATTGCAAAAATATTTAAACTAAGGACTAGTTTTGCAAACGGTTTATATTTGAGGGTATAAAGTGTCAATTCCGAAACTGTAAGGGTAAAATTTGTCATTTTCCAAAAGTTCAAGGGTAAAAATTGTCATTTTATGAAAGTTCAGGGGTATAAACTGTCAATATGTGAAACTATAGGGTGAAAAGTGTAACTTTATATAATTATTAATATTAATATATTCTAATTATAAGTATAAGAATAAAAACTAATAAACTAAATACGTTTATTTCTATAACAAACAAACGAGATATATTTAACGAACAAACGAAAACGAAAACATACAAATAAGAAATAAGATAAATCTTATAACTTTTGAAGAGACTTCATGTTGTCTAATTTTAACATTTAATCGACAACCAAAACGTTACGAAAACGAACATTAAAACTTGTATATATTCGAATACGATTACTGAAACTTGACATAACGAACCACGTTGCGTGCCGGAGACGTTTATCAACTCTGTTTAACTTTGTTTTCCATCCAGACTGTCAAGGTGAGTTCATAGTCCCACTTTTCTTTATATGTTTTCCAAACTTGTGGGGAGATACATGCTACTAAACCGAACACAAGTTTTTTCCTGATTGTTATTGCACTAAGTTAACTGTTGCCTATTTATATTTATTTAAAAAGTCCCTCATATCATGCACCATTAGTCACCTGCTGGGTGAGCGTGAATATAGTGAATAGATCTATTGGCCTGACAACCCATTTGTACTAGTCGGATGGATATCTTTGTGGTAGTCGGTTAGACAAATGCATTATATTTGAAATCTATGAGGAGTTTTTGGCAAACTCTCACTTGGGGGAAAACCACTTTCATTTTTATTATGTTAGTGAGACTGGAAACTGTCAACACATTGCGTGTCATGAGGTTTAGTGCAATATACCGAACTGTGATATAACTGGTTTCTTTTTATTTAGCTTGTGTTCAAACTGATTATAACTTTAAACGCTATGGAATCACTCAACCTTTGTGTTGACTTTTTAAGCATGTTTATCTCTTTTCGAGTCGTTTTCTATTATCATGACTACGATACTTGAAGTAACACCCCAACTTATATTTCCGCTGCGAATATCAAAAGCAGGGGTGTTACAAATGAGTCTAAGTTTTCTGATGATATGCTTATACTTAAGAGAGACTTAATGTTTAGAGATGATGAAATTAGTGTGTTGAAACATGAACTGGATCAGGTTAAGAAAGCCAAGGAAAATATTCAAATGAGTGTAGATACACTAGAGTATACATCAAAAGGTGTTCAAAAGATAATTGAGTGTGAAATCCTAAACAAAGCTAGGTCAGGTCTAGGGTATAAGTCAGTTCCACCTCCCTATAGAGGAATTCCAACACCCCCAGGCATAGACCTAGAACACACAGGTTTAGAAGAATTTCAACTACCTAAGATGGAATATGGTCCAAAACCTAAGGAGAATGTAGTAGTAGATAAGCCTGTAGAAGTAAGTTTTGAGAGTGCAAGTGATGATTCACTTTCTGAGGACAAGGTGTCCTCTAATAGATCCTCAAGTAAGGAATCAGATGCTCCAACTATAGAGGATTGGACTTCTAATGATGAGAGTGATCAGGCTGTGGTTAAGCCTGTTTGTGTTAAGGTGGAGGAACCAAAAGTTCCAAATATGGTTAAAACTGAGATTGTTAGGCCTAGATCCAATGCTAAACCTTTTAGACCAACAGTTAGGTATGCTTAAATGTATAGAACCACAAACAAGCCAAGAGGTAACCAAACGAATTGGAACAACCTCAAGTCTCACCAATTAGGTGATGACTTTGTTTGCTATAGGAAAGCTTGTTTTACATGTTGTAGCTTTGACCATCTTGCATTTTATTCCAATAATAGGGTAACTAGGTATTCAAGTCCTAGGGTGAACTCAGTAAGACCTCCCACTCACCCTACAAATGCTAAAATGATACCTAGATCAGTTCTATTAAGGTCTGGACCAAGAGCAGTTCATACTACTAGACCAGCAGTTCATACTGTTAGACCAGAAATTCCTACTGCCAGACCATTTATACCTGTTTACCCAAGACAAGTTCAAGGTGCAAAAACAACTTTTAAATCAGCACCAACAACTGTTAGAAGACCATTTTATAACAAAGCATTGGTAAACAAACAAGTTTGGAAGCCTAAGGTTACAATTGCAAACCCAGCAGTTCATACTGCTAGGCAAGTGCTTTGCACTTTGTTTTCTTGTTTTTGGACTAACAATTCTAGGATATTGGAGATTGTGAGCTAAATGTTGTATGATTTGGACTAAATGGTGAGATGCTTTGGAGTTAAGTGTGTAATGTTCTGTAAACACAACAAATGGTTATTAGTTCACCATGTCTAACCCACATAAGAACCAGCTAGTCCAGAGCAAACGGTTTCTGGTAATGACTAATCAAATCCGTTTATGGTTGACAATTTACCAAAAATTGTATGGTTATCAACTCACCATATCTAACTGTGAAGAGTTGGCTAGTCCAAAGCAAACGGCTATTGGTAAAGACATATCAAATCCGTTGATAGCTGATAGTTTGCTAAAAACTATATGTGTGTTATAATGTTCATATAAGTTTATACTGTTCTTTGAAAATTTTGATAATGGTTTGTACTGCTAGTGTAAAATTTGTACTGCTAGTACAAAGTTTGTACTGCTGAACTAGCCGCTGCGACTGTTGTGTCAGTAATTAATTTTGTGTAAAAACTAGCCGTTGGAAGTTCGTTGCGATTTTTACTGAGTAAATAATGATTTCTAAGGGATCCTCTTTTAGATATTTTAACTTTTATTCTATTATAATCCTATCCTAAAATAAAAGTTAACTTATTCTTTAAGTCGGTCAATTGAAACCCTAATACTTTCTCATTAAAATCTCAATTTCACTTTCATCTTCTACTTTCTAATCTCAATTCTTACTACTCACAACAGTTAAATCAATTTTTACCAAGAATATTATGGCTGATTTGGATTTCGTTAAAACTCACAACCAAGTGGCTTTTCTTGAGAAAACAGAGGAGGGAGATGGATCAAAATTTCATGAGATTGTGGATTTTCTAAATCACTCTCACATAAGGTATGCTCTAACTGTCTCTCCTACTCTATTTGTCTCACACATCACACAGTTTTGGCAAACTGCTATTTTCAAAATTAGTGAAGAAGGAGACATACAGATCCATTCTAAAGTGGATGGCATATCCTTTGTTGTTACCGAATCTACACTTAGGAGACATCTTAAGTTGGATGATTCAGATGGTATCAACACTATGCTAAACACTGAGATTTGGCAAGAACTTGCCAGAATGGGGTATGATACATCCAATCAAAAACTTACTTTTCAAAAGGGATGTTTCTCACCTCAATAGAGATTTCTTATCCATACTCTTTTACATTGCTTAAGTCCAAAACAAACAAGGTTTTTAACTTTTCAAAGTTTATATTTGAGAGTATGGTTGCCAATGTTAAAAGTAAAAAAAAATTTCTTATGTATCCCAGATTTATTCAATGCTTTTTGGATAAGAAAAAGAATTTGTTAAAGAAACATAAAGAAATTTTTCCTACTCCTAGCCTGCAACAAAAGGTTTTCCAAAATATGGCTATGGCTAGTAGACTTTTTAATGGGGTAGAAATACCTCTATTTCAAGAGATGCTACAACATGATGAGGATGAAGGGTCAGTAAACCCAACTGATCCCCAACACACATCCTTTGTCATTCCTGAAAGAACACAAATACCTCCAATTATCACCACATATAGGAGAAGGACCACACCTAGTCAAACTAGAGTGGAAACTGGATCCTTGCCCCTTGATTCACCTCTCCTAGCAGGTAACACAGCTACAAGTGATGAGGGTAGAGATAAACTAACTGAATTGACGGATCTTTGTACAAAATTGACTGAAAATGTGGAATCTCTGGAGGAGGATCTTAAAAGCCACAAAAGTCTATACCAGGTTGACTCTTAGGGTGAAGACATTGGAAGATCAGCTAAAGAGAAAGAGAGCTAAAGTGGTATTAGATGAAGATGATTCAGATGATTCAGATAGTTCAGATGATGATGGTGGTGATTCTCCCAAACAGGGGAGGAAATCAGGAAAATATGAGAGAAAATTAAGGAAGAAATCAGAAACTGAGGGGAGGTATGAAGAAGGAACAAGCACATTGAATGAAGAACAAGGTACTGATGGTGATAATGATTCAGACATAGGAGCTCAAGATCAAGATCAAGGTACTGCTCAAATAATTGAGGAGACAGTAAAAACTGCTAGTTCACAAGAAGGTACTGCTGAGACAGAGTATGAAAGAAAAAGAGCAGCAAAGGGAAAGAAACCAATAACAATTGAAGAAGCTGAGCAAGAAGCTGAGAAAATTAAGAAAGTTAAGCCAAGAACTCAAGCACAAATTGATTATGATGCTGATATAGCAAAGAAAATTCAAATGGATGAAGAAGCAAAAGAACAAGCTCAGATTGATCAAGATGCAGAGATAGCAAGGAAAATGTCTGAAGTAGATGTGGCTGATTTTATGGAAGGAAGAAGATTAGAGAGAATAGCTTCAGATGAGCAGATCACTCAAGAGACTTTAATGAGCAACTTCAATACTTGTTAGACTCGGATCCAATTGTGAGAGCACAAGCAGTTCAATTTCTTAAGGATGAGAGTTTAAGTCAAGAAGAGAAGTCAGCAAAGCTCAAGGAGTTCATTTTGAAGTAGAATAAAGAAAGTGCTTGGAGTGATCTTGTGCAGAAAATCAAAGATAGACAGAAGAAAGGTAACGAAAGGAAGTTGCCTACAAAGAAAGAACAGATCACCTTCATGAAAATTTATTTGAAAAATCAAACCTTGTAGAAGCCAAGTTATTTTAAAAGAAGGTCTGATGCTGAAATTGAACAAGCTTACTATTTAGCTTATGCAAGACTCAACAAGCCAATTTTAACAGATTTCACAATTGATACAAGGCATGGTAAAGGAAAGAAAAGGGAAGCAGAGATGATAGAATCTGATGCTTCTAATAAACAAAAGACAGATACTGAAAGAGTAACTGATGAGCAAATCAAGAATAGGATTGTGGTAGTTCCTGAATCTACAAACATCAAGCCTTTACAAGCAAAACACCCCATCATTAACTGGGAAGTATTTACTGAAGGAAGAATGAAAGGGTGGAAGATTATAAGGATTGGTGGAGTTACTGAAAGATACAAGTCATTTGAAGATTTACTTAAAGGTTTTGATAGGGAAGATCTCAACCAGCTATGGAATTTAGTGAAAGAAAGATTCAAAGTTGCAGATCCACTAGAAGATAAAGACAAAGAATTATGGGTGCAATTGAAGAGGATTTATGAACCAGATGGTGGAGAAGCTATTTGAAGGTTCAAAGCACAAGTCAAAGAGATCGAATGGGAATTATTTAATAACTGTGGAGTTCATAGGGTTTCTACTAAAGATGGTTTGGAAATATATATGTTGGTAGAGAATGAATATCCACTTAGATCAGCAAATCTTAGGGCTAAGTTATCAGTTACACTCAAGGTTGAAGCAGATTCTGAATTGGCAGATGAGCTAGTTAAGAAGATATTCGAGCTTGCAGGAAGAATAAAGGCCAGATCTAAAAGATTGACTTGTTAAGTGTTTGGAAGAATCCCCCCATCATAGAAGATGAAGTTTAATTCGAAGAAACTTAGTGATTTGGAGAAATCATAAGTTTAGGGGAGGATTGTTGGGAATTAAACTAACAGTACAAACTGTTAGCACATAGGTTAGTACTGTTGAAGAGACAAAAGACAAGACTGACAGTACTAAGTCAGTTAGTACTGCTCACAATACATAGTTAGTACTGGTTATGATTTTTGTAAACGTGTAATGGATAATTATAGAAAGGATTTTGTGTATATCCTATTATTATAGATTATAGTTATCTTGTAAAGGAATCCTTGGTGTATAAAAGGATTGCCTAAGTTAAGGTTTAGAAATATATACAATACAATAGAATACGATTGATAAGTTTTATAGAGATTCAAGGTTGTAAACCCTAGTACTAGCAAGAGTACTCGTATTATTAATCAATAATATTGAATCGTTAAAGTAAATTGTTTGTCTCTTATTCATTCATAAACACTTTTTCATTCATTGATCATACATACAAAATCTTCTAAGTTTTTGCTAGTAAATTCTGCGTGCTAGTTAACATTATTCAAAGTATCTATCTAACACAAGGCGTGTGTTTAGATCCGGTCATTCAGTCTCCTGGAGGGTAGAAAAATAAACATCAGAGAGATAATCTTCCGAGACCTCGTTGCCAAACTATCAGGAAAATCTAGGCAAAGACACATGTCTTACCCTAGGTTCATTTCCTTTGTGCTTCAGGACTTACTAGGCTCTGATTATGTTAGGCCTGACATTGAGGGATCTAAACCTGACGTCTTACACAAAGCCAACTATTCAAGTGACCTTACTGAGGTACAACCAGTCCCCCTGACCACCTACATGCTGATGGTCATTCAGGGGGAAAATGCAGTTTCCCTTGTTCCTTCTCCTATAAAGCAGGAGAAGAAGAAAAAGAAGGCAGGGTCCAAAAAGGTGGTTAAACCCAAACCACTCGCCCTTGAGACTTCTGCCTCAGAGCCTAAAGAAAGGCAAACAATGGCCAAGACCTCTGAGACACCCACTACTGCGTCCTTCTTGACCGTAAAACAAACGCCAACAGAGGGTACTGAGAAATCATCCTCAGTATCCTCGGGTAAAACCTTTCCTCATGGCCCTACTGACATACACAAGTTAGTGGAGTCTTGAACTTTCACCCTTTCACATCCCGATGAAGGCATTAGTCAATCACAACCTTTGCCTGAGGGAGTACAGGGTCCTAAATCCTCGGTAGAGAAATACTACTCTACTGAGAATGGGACCCACACGCATTCACATCCCGCTTACGGTCCTGAGAAATCACACTCAGGATCTCAGGGAGGAAAGGTCTCTAAATCCTAATCAGGGCAGTACAACCCTGCTGAGAAGGAAGACCTCAACATCTCATTGCCTTATGATAGTACTGGAGAACACCCGCCAGTCCTTGAAGGCACTCAGGGGGGCACAGAGTCAGAGGGATTAAAACCACCCGCTGATACGGAACCCACAACCACCCATGGCGAATCCAATCACTTGGGAACTGACTCCAAAGTCCAGGCTGAGGAAACCCACTCAGTGCACTTGGAGGGGTCAGGACCTAGCCACAACGAAGGCAAACCTTCTTCAAAGGGGGAACTGGATTCTACCCCGGTTCCTAATATGGCAGATCTTCAGAACTTAATAAATGAAGCATTAGATGAGGAGATGGTAGATTTTGGGGAAGAAGAAATTTTTTGTGCTGGGGAGGAAACGGAGACTGACACATACATTTCTCCTCAGCACACTGAACAACCATCTCCTCCTCCTGAGGATTAGCCACATCAACTCACCCAACCATCAACATCATCATCATCATCAGGTCACTCTTCTGCTCCTGCTATGTAACAACCGAAAAATTTCTTAAACTTGTTTCGTGAGCCAAAACAATCATTTTGATTTTTCCTTAGCTTTTAAACGTCTTTCAAACCGAAACTGATAAATTAAACGGAAATCCGGGACGGATTTCAAAATATGATGTATGTGTTGTAACACCCGGTAATTTTTCCAAACTATTTTAACTAGCCAAATAATTATTTTACCTTAGTTTTTGTACTATTTCTGAATTTATTTGAATTTGGGATACGTGAGATATCGTGAGAAACGTGAACCTTATTCCCGTATTACGTCAGCACAACCTAGAAAGCACGAAACGAACCGTATTTGCCAAGAAAATTGATTTCGTGAAAGTATTGCATATTTATACTCGTTTTTGTTGGAAAAAAATTATTTCTTGAACAATGGCGCAAGTTTCGAAATTTTTCGAGTCCGTTTGGTACGTCGAATGGGCCCCGGAGTGTTTTTCTGAAAAGTTAAGCCAAATTGGCAAGTTTAGTTCCTCCGCCCCATTGTTACATTTCAGCCCCTCACTTTCAATTTTACACCATTAGTCCCTCCTCAAAAATATATAAACCCCAACAATTAATTAATTATTCATTTATACACACACACATCTCATTAACTCTCTTATATCTCTCTCTCTCTTCCGCCATCGCCGGCGTCCACCTCCGTCCGGCCACCGCCACCATTTCCAGCCACCGGAAAAATTATTCCGGCCACACCTTTTATACTCCCAATCGATAGATCGGTTCACCCCGACCCCTATTTCACTAGCCACTCGCCACCACCACCTTCGTACCACCGCCACGCGCTGCCGCACCCCGCTGCCACCATCACCGAGACACCACCACACCCCCTCCATCTTCCTCGACAGTAGAAACCCCTTCACCCGCCTTCCTCTACCCCTTTTCAATATTATTTTTGAAACCGTAATTTCGTTATATTTAATAAATCCGAGTTTTAATAATTTTCTTTTAATAAAAACCTTTTAAAAACCTTAAACTCGTGTATATTCGTGTTTTGGCCGCGAATCGGGCATAACCCGGTCAAACTCAGACAACCACCGAGTCAACTCGGTTGACTCGGTGTGGATAGTGGATTTGATTTTTTTTTTCATTTCTTTTATTTATTCTTAAGGTTGTGATTGTTTTCGGGTTTGTTTGGGTTGATGAGGTCTCGGCTGTCGAAGGAGACGCCAAGCCGTGACTCATGGCGAGTCACGACGAGGCGAGGTGATGTTTAGAATTAGATGGTTTTGATGAGGTTGTGTTTAGATTTGATTCGGATTAGGGTTTTGGTTTTTATGTTGCCGATTTAGATTTGAAGTGTGGATTTGGAGTTGGATTTGTTGCGGATTAGTGTATGATTAGGTTTAGTTTGGTTGTGTGGATGCTTGTGTCGGATTTGGATTGCGGATGAGGTTGGATTTGTGTTTGTGTTCGGATTTAGCGAGGCCGAGAGCCTCATCGGCTCGAGTTGAGTGAGCCATGACTCGTGGCGAGTCACAGCGATGTTTATTTGTTGTTTGTTTTATTTATTTATTTACGTTGAGTCGTCGTTAGTCGTTTATTATTTATTTTGTCATAGTTGTCGATATGGAGTTTCGGTTAATTATTAAGTGAAATGGGAAAATAATAATAATAACGAATGGGATATACTTGATATAGATTTGACTCGAACTTGAATATTGTGATGTTATATATTGTTGGACAAGGATTTGACGTATTGGATTTATGGTATTGGTTGATTGGACTATTATGGACCCTTTGGTACACAAGATGGAAGGGTACGTTAGACTCGTAAGAATTTAACGTATCTGGACCCGAACTACTTGGGGTGAGATACATGCTAATGTTTTGAATATGATCACAATTGTTTGAAAATTATATATTGAACTGAAAACTATGTTTTCTGCTATCTGAAACTGTATTTGAGCTGAAACAACATTTATACTTTTCTGGTACTGTGAGTGAAGCAGTAGCCACTTTGCGAACCACCTGATAAGCACTAAGTACCTTCCTTGCCAAAAGCAAGTCCCTCGATCATGAACCATTAATCACCTGCGGGTGAGCGCGATTATAGTTTATAGGCCTATAGGATTTGACCATCCCGCCATGTTGACTGAGGTTGGTCAGCATGTGATGTTACTATAATTGAGTTACTGTCGACTTACGCCAGGGTTACTGGTGCCGGTTAACGCTTTGTGTGTCATGAGCTTAGTGCAGTGGTAATATCTGAACTTCGGGCGTATAACAACGTAGCCCACTTTCTTGGAAACTTTAAATATTGTGATCAACCACTACTTTCTTTAAACCTATGAATTCACTCAACCTTTGTGTTGACTTTTAGCAGGTTTATCTCAGGTGTTAGATCTTTTCCGCTGCATATCTTACTTTTGGAGGAGCTTGGCGAAGGGCATGGCATGGTCATAGAAGACTCAGAAAAACTATTTGGGACCACTCTAAAGCCTTTTATGAAACTTTATTTTATGCACTATTTTAAATAATGTTAATTGAATGTTTTAAATTATGAAATTTCTTCTAAAATGGTTTAAGTAAAACCGTTCTTTGTACCTTGTGATTGTGATAACTATTCAATAACACCCCCGACCCATATGTTTCCGCTGATCCAATTTCGGGGTGTTACAGATGGTATCAGAGCCACAGGTTATAGAGAACTAGGTATTTTCAGGAACTGAGATTTTCGAAAACCCAGACTATAACTATTTTTACGAAGACTTAAATCCTATGACCGACACATGCCTGCCTGCCAAGCCGATGCCTCGCTTGTAATTTTGTTGGATAACATATTTGTTGAGATATTAAATGTTATATTGATGAGATGTACGCCTTGCTATTTGATGGTTTGTATTTCACCTCATTTTCATTGTTCACTATAAGTATTTTCATATACTTACGTCGATGCACCGAACCTGTCGTGGAGTTACGCTATTTCCTTGCATAACTACATTATTTGATTCCGAGTTTGGACACCTGTCGTGGTTTTAAAGCAATTCTAAAGTAAGGAACATAGTACTAGAATAACTAAACTGAGTATCCCGAAATTCATTGATCCTCGGTTGAGAGTAGACTGATCACCTATAATCAACCAAGTATAGTGGGGGCATGGCCTGATCACCTATGTCTCAGAAATGAATTTTGCGATACTGGGGTTAGTTATGACAGGATTATGCTTTGGGTTGACTCTCTACTCTGGAAATGGTAAAGTTTTGCATATGTGCACGAGCACCGAATATCACGAAGGTTTACCTACACACGACATATTGGCATCACAACACCTCATGAACTGTAATACTTCTGGCGCCGCAATACTTCTCCATTTATGTGGAATTTCTGTTTGTCGCCGTTTGACCATAATTTGCATTGGGTCAGGTTAGACCCGATTGGCACCATCTAAATCCGAGTTGCTTGTTTGTAACTCCTAGAGATCATAATAAGCTCATTTGAGCTTATCAGAGCGTTTGGATTTGATTTGGCTACGTTTGAATTTGGTTTTGGCCATATTTAGATTTGATATTTGTTATGTTTGGATTTGGTTTTAATTCTGATTAAAATTGGATTGCTTGATTTATTGATTTTCTTTGAGTCTCGTTGTGGATTTGATTTTGCTTCTTTAGCCTCGTTTTGTTTCAGGTTACGGTACAGTCACCGTTACCCCAAACCTTACACTCAATGTAGGAACCGAGTTAGATCCCTTCATCTAAGAATGACTCTCCCATAAAGATGAACCTCTTGATGAAAGTAAACAATGAAGTAACCAATGAATCTTTGGCAAAACCTAGGAAACTTACAATAGGCCGATTTGTAACTCAACAGAAGCTTTAGGAACTTATGTAGCAACCCGAGCCCCTAATTTTGGAAAAGATACCTAACCTTTCACCTATCCCTCGAGGATACTAATAGTCTACCTTAATATCCCTTTATGAAGCAACGAACTACGATAAGTATTTTACAAAACGTAAATCTAATTTGATACGATATTTTGAAAAGCATTATTTCGGGAAATACTATTTTGGATACGATATTCTGTGAACGCTATTTTTACAACGCCATTCTGACATATCATTTCGAGTACTATTTTTGATGGTCAACTCTAGTTATACTATCTTGAAGACGTGACGCATTGATATAATATTTTAGGAGTAGTTTTGGATACACTAATGGTATACTATTTTGAGAACTGTTTTGGATAGACTAGTTGGAATACACCGCTTTGAGACACGCTATTTTGGAGGTATTATTTTGGAAACACTATTCAGGAATACTATTCGAAAGCCCTTTTTGGAAGAAATTACTACTCTAGTATTACCTTAGACCGTTACTACTCTATTCAAGTTTTCCCCTGCCCTTCAACTTGAAATAAAGCTCGAGTACACCTTAATGGACACCTTAATGGTTTAGTCGAATGAATTGGACTTGGAAGACTGTAAAGGAATAATAGTACTCATGAGAAAGCATTAACCTTAGGTGGTAAATAAAAGTGCCTGTATTAAGCATGATAACAAGGTTCGCCCTAGTATTCATGTTTTGAAAATTTATACTGGTTTAGATAACTCGAATTTTGTTAGTTAAGATTTTGTACAAACCATGGATCATAAACCATTTACCTCGAAAGATCATCAACTATGTCACACCTTTACACTTTAACCAGGGATCCACACCACTTACCTTTTACCACCCACTCTATTATACCTATATTTTGCAAACGTAGGGTAGATGAAATCTACTTATTATATTGACACACTATTTAGGTGTTTACACTTTTCACTACAACTTGCATTCATTAATCCCCATTTGTCATTTTCAAAACTTTTACTTTTACCTCTTTGGTCTACTCAACTTTTTCCACATTTGAACTTTACACATAACCGTAGGCCCATAACCCGCAGGTCGTCGACTATAGCACAGTTAGCATCCGTTATTCTTTTTGCACATTGATGAGTGTCTAAATACTCATCATTTTTACCTAATCTGAGCTGCCAAAACATTCAAAAACACTCAGAAATGCATCAAAATACTTAAATTATCCCAGAATTGTGTTTTATATGTTTCAGATGCAAAATGTTTAAAAACAGATGAAAAACGAACAAAGTTTGCATAATTGGCAGTTCCAGTCCCTCAACTTTCAAAAGTTGTCAAAACTAGTCCCTGGTTATTCTAAAAACAGGAAAAGTCATCAAAGGTCCTTTAAGAATCATAAAATAAACATATATAGTCCTTTGGTGTGAAGTTTCATAAAATTACAAGTTTAGCCCCTCAAGTATCAAAATTGGCAAAAATGGTCCCTGGTTATTATAAAACTTGAAATTTCACAAAATACCCTTGTACTATGCATGAACTTACAATTTGGAACTTTATTGATAGCTTTTGGGAATTTACAAAACAAGTCCCTCTAAAAATCCAAATTTACATATTAGGTCCCTAAAGTTTATAAAATGCAAAAAAAAATAAATATGGTCCTTGTGTTATTGATTTATGGCAGGTTTAATCCCTTGAAGAAGTTTGGGAAGTTGGCAAATTTAGTCCCTCAACAATTCAGAAATTACAAGATAGGTCCTTGTGTTTTATTTAAACCAAATCCGGATCCAACAATTAAAATAACCCAACCCTTTTATCACTACCTTAACCCATATTATTACTAAACCCAACTACCAGCCCAACCCCTTAAATAAAACAACCCAAGCCCAATTCCCTTTTAAACCGACCCAACCTTTATTTAAATAAAAAGTTTGACCTTCGGTCAAACTTCTTATCCCTTACCTTCGAACTGCCATAACCAGTCACCATACCACCTCACACCCCAGCTGGCTTCACCACATCATTTCCCCTCTAAACAAGCTACCTAACATTGCCAAACGCAATTAATGCGTCCTCCCCACTCCCACTAGCTAAATCAGAGATAAACACCAATTGTCCTGTTTTCCCGCCAAAAGCACAAATGGACGATTGAGATGATTTGAAGTAATTCAAAGGTGGGATTGAGCTCAGAGGATGTCGACTAGAAGTTCCCAGTCAATGTAGTATAAATAGATTAGCTTGTAAGCCAATTTTGGCAAGTAGTTAACTAGTAGCATAATTGTTTTTAAATTCCAGTAGCTATCTTTGTAATCACAAGTTACCAGTGATCAATATAATTCAATTTCAGTCCAATGTTCTTGTTTTGTGAGTATTAAATCCAGTTCACAAGTAATTCAAAAGTTTAAGTTAACTGTTATAAAATAGTAGTTCGAATCATAATAAGTAGTATATAAGATAGCTTCTCAGCTGTTTTTAATAGCTTATATAAGCTTTATATAGCTTATTGTAAGTGTATTATAGTGTAATTCTGTTCTATTCAAAGATTTGAAGAAAAGTCAACCATGGTCAACATAAGCTCCAATAAGCTGATTCTTGGTGGATAAGCTATTCAGGAAGCTTTTCTTGGGTTTCTAGCTTGTTTCTGACAAGCTAGAGTGGTTCTAGTTCTTTGTTCTATCATTCCATAGCAAAATCACTTGTAAGCTTTTTCTCATTTGTTGCTTAATTTCCCATAGTACTGTACTTGTGCTTATTAGTAGCTTATTGTTATTTTTATATGCTATTTGATAGTTCCTAAGTATAATTGATCTATCTTATCAGTAGTTAATAGCTTGTTCTTAATTTTTCTTAAAAACTTGAAAAAACTCCAAAAACAGTCAAACCTAGCATAACTAATTAGAGTGCTTATTTCTGTGTTTAAAGTTTCTTATTAGTGTTCATATAAGTTAGTAAGTCAGTAAAATCAATAAGTTTAGTTTAAAATATTGGATTTCCTTTGTAAAATCATAGCAGTCACATCCTAAAAGGGGTGTTTGGTTTTGACTGTTTCATAGGCCAAAGGTTGTGGTACTGTAGCTTGACCATAAGCTCAACTTCAATTAGCTTATTCATGGCCTAGTTAAGTAGTTTTCATACCCTTATCAGCCATATAGCTAGATATAGCTATTTTGCACCTCTTGTGTTCATATCAGACCCTAGTGTGATCAAATAAGCTAGAATAAGCTCAAGGCTTATTCTGACCTTGTTCTTGGTTTCTTTAAGTTCCACTTAGACCACTTAGTGTAGTCCTAATAGCCCAAAACACTTGCACATTTCTGTGCAAGTCTGTGCACAGCAGACTCAAGTGTTGTTGGTTGCTGATCTAGCACCCAATTAGACTTCAATTGGGCATTTTCTGATAGGGCTTTTAGGTTTTCTAGATAGCTCATAAGCCTAGCTAAGTTTTGCCCCCATAATATTGCATCTCAGTAGCTTATTTCATAGCTTAAATTGCCCTGCAAGATGGCCTTTTTCTGAGTTTTCTGTTGAGTATTTTGCAACTGCCTTTGTGATCATTTGGCTTATTTTGTGGATTGACTGTTTGAAATAAGTTGATTTGTGCTTATTTAAGTTTTTTTAATCTGTTTTGAGCCTTTGGTATTGTTTTGAGCTTATTTGCTTATTTTTGGGCTTATTTGTTAACTGCTTATCTGCCCAAAAGTGCTTATTAGGCTCAGAAGAGTTCCACTTTTATTTTTCTTATCTTTCTAATAATATTTTAGATTTATTTGTAATTTTTCATAATTTTCCTAAGTCATTTAATATTTTTAATCATTTTAATTAGTTTTTAATAGTAATTAAATCATAATAAATAGAAAAATAATCAAAAAAATATAATTCCAATTTTCATAATTTTCTTTTGTCATTTTTAATCTAGGAAAAATATAATCTTATTTTTAACCTTAAGAAAAAACCAAAAATAGAAATAAAGTGATAGCTTCTATTTAATAGAATTTATCTTTTTAAATTTCAATTAAGTAAATTTCAATTTTATAATTTTCTTAGCTTCTATTTACTTAATAATATTTTTAGAAAAAGTTTTAGAATTTTCTTTGTTCATTTAGTATTTTTTATAATTTAAATTATTTTAATTAATAATTAAATAATTAATAATTAATAATAATTAAATAAAAAGTTAAAAAAATATAATTTAAGTTTTTAAATAATTTTTAAGTCATTTTACATTTTTAGGTTTTAAATTTTATAAATTTCAGTTTTTGTCCCATTTTAGCTTTTTCGTTACGCGTTTTAAGTTTAATTTATTCGCGTTTAATTTTCCTGTGTATATCTATTTTCGTTTGTTATTTAGAATTGTTAAATAAAGCAAAATCAAATATCTGATTCATCAATCACTTTAATCCAAAGCTTTTCACAGTTTTCCATTCACACCTCGTTGGGAAACGACCCAGGTGATCACTTGCCTGGTTTCACACTACACACGAGTATTCGTTCTAAGGCTGTTTATATTTTATCATTTATTACGGTTGACCATTCACAAGTGGTTGACTTGTGTGATAGAGAAATAAAAGATAACTAGTTTGGCACGGATCAAAATTTTGGCGCCGCTGCCGGGGAGGTTGTGCTGCGACTGTTGTGTAAGTTTTAGCGATTAAGTGATTCGAGATCCTTCTATCAGAAGTTCCTATTTCCCAAAAACAATATAAAAATACAAAAATATTTTTCTTTTCTTTTCTATATATATTATTATTAATATTATCATATAAAAAATAAAAACACCAAAAATAAATTCCGTTTTCTTTGTTAATAATAAATAACAATAAAAAATTACCATCGAGAACCAAGACAGAGTACTACCTAACTGGGGGTACGGCCATAATAAGTTCCCAAACCAAAGAATTAAAACTTTACCTTTGTATCACTTGCGAATATCGGCTCACCTTTAATTGATAAACAAACTCTAACGGAGGTTCTAGGATAGTCTGACATTAAATTGTCGGACTGAAAGAAGCGGGTTTTTAAGGAGCGTAATTGCCCACCTTTGCTTCTCCGCCACTCTGTGCGTTTATCTTTTAGAGAGCTACCGTACGCTTATTGATTGTTGGTTTAAGTTAACTTGTGTTTTGCTTCTGTCTTGTTTTAATTGGAATATTTTACTTAGTGCATGCGCACTCGTTCTTCCACGTCATCAAGCCCTTTACGTGAACTCGTAGAAATTCCGAGAAGACGTAATCGTAGACGTGCTGCCCAAATAGTCGAACCCGAGATTCGTACTGTTCTCACTGAAAATATGGCAGACGAACGCACCATGGCTGAAATGCTCCAGGCACCCACCGAGGGTTATGGAGATGCCATCGTTTTACCAGTCATCGATTCTGATCATTTTGAACTGAAAACACATTTGATTCAGCTCGTGTCCACAAACCAATTTCATGGGTTTGAACGAGAGGATCCATATGCACACATTCGTTGGTTCAACAAACTGACCTCTACAATCAATTACAAAAATGTGCCGCAAACAGTTATCAAATTGATGCTATTTCCATTCTCACTTGAGGGGGCAGCCCGGATTTGGCTGGATAAAGAACCCCCTCGATCCATTGAAACCTGGGAAGATCTCGTTAAGAAATTTGTAAATTATTTCTTCCCTCCATCAAAGACGACTAATCTTAAAAATTAAATTGCTGGATTTCGTCAAGGTTTTGATGAAAATTTCGGAGAGGCATGGGACAGATTTAAAGATCTCCTAAGAAAATGCCCACATCACGATTTCAATGTGTTACAACAAATAAATACGTTTTATAATGGGTTGACCCAAAACGATCAAGATGCACTTAACGCAGCCTCCGGTGGCAATATCTTGAATCGAAAACCCAGAGAGGTGGTTGAAATTTGTGAAAATAAATCCAAAGTTCCTATTTCTAGAAACAAAGTGAATGTTCCTGTCACTCCTGCTGCTTCTTCATCCGGTAACTCGTCAGAGTTAGCCTTCCTAACAGATTCAATGCGTTGCATGATGAAGGAAATGAAAGAATTAAAAAGTGAAATTCATAATCCGGAGCAAATCAAAGCAATAAACAAAGTGTGTGAAACTTGTGGTGGCCCACATGCGTATTATGATTGTCAAGCAACCGATGCTTCTCTTTACCCAGCTCCCGTAGCTGTAGTAAACCCAAATCAATACCGTCCGCATGCTGAGACTCAATACCGAGCACCGAATGCTATGGTTCCACCTGGTTTTCCACCCGTGCCAAATCATAATAATCAAAATCGCTTTGTTCAAAATCAAGGACAAAATTTTCACAATTCCCAAAATTTCAATCAAAGCCGAGGTCAGAATCAGGGTAATTTTAAC